>CM017584.2:17876492-17983950 GCA_007844105.2 Rhamnella rubrinervis
GTCTTGTTGTGACTGAGGACAAAAGCAATAATATTTTCTAACTTGTATTGGAAGAAAATCTAATATTGGCTTTCTAGAATTTGAGAATGTCAACAAGTAAGTAATCCAACTTCTCATTCTTTTACTTTATGATATAATGGGAGCTTAGAAAATTATTTTTGTTGGTCTTCAAGTGATTGGTTGAGATCTTGAACAGCTAAATTGTCTCTGTTTTCCTTTATTTGTTTGCTTTTCTAATGGTAATGGATTTCATGCCTATGTTGTCACCAACCAACAGTGAAGCTAAGAACAAAGCTGAAAAGCACATAAGGTAGCAAGGCTCAGAGACATGATACTATAACTTATGGTATTATATGGTCTAGGCCATTTCAAAGTGCAAGAATTCTGTATAGGAAGTACGTGGGTTGGGTGTATGTGAATGAGTGACTTGAGATGATGCCCTTGACAGAGAAAAGAGAGCTGTTTGTCACCGATGGTGATAAACATTCAGGATTATGTTTTTATGTGGTGATATTTAATTAAAAGTGTTTCAATCTTTCCCTTTTATTAATTTATCAATCTACTCTACTCGTGTTTTTTTCTGTATTTTCGTTTCTTGTCAAAACTAATGATTTCCTTGGGTTGCAGCTCCTAAGTTGTTTTGGGCTACCACTGCACTTTTCTTCATCTCGCTGTTGCTTCCAGCTTCAAGCCTTAATGCTGCTACAAGTGATGATCCCAAAGGGCATAGGCATGAAGAAATTGTGGCACGCCATGGTGCTGTTACCACCGATGATGGTAGATGTTCTAGAATTGGGATGAATGTTCTTCGTGAAGGGAGGTCATGCTGTTGATGCATTAGTAGCCGCTAGTCTTTGCTTAGGGGTTGTGAGTCCAGCTTCAAGTGGCCTTGGTGGTGGAGCCTTCATGCTTATTAGGCAAAACAATGGGGAGGCACAAGTCTTTGATATGAGAGAAACCGCCCCCATTCTTGCTTCTAAGGTAATCCAAATTGGTAAACACAATTTCTTCTCTTTTTGATTGGTCTACACCTGAATGTGCATCTATACCAGATTAATATTTATTACAAATAAATAAAACGAAAACATGTCGTACTTCTATGTCACCCTGTCAAGAAATTTTTTCTTCTGTGCCTCACATATTTCTTCTTCGGAACATCCCTGTTGTCTGCTTTCCCCGATACCAGAAATTTCGGTCAATAAAACATTACAAGAAGATCCAGCCCTTTTGTCTGCCTGAATAGATGCTGACCATCTTAATGTTTTAATAACTTACCACCATTTCCTTTATATCTATAAGAATTATTTTCAATCCGCTAAAGCCATTTGATTAGGAGGTTGATTTACATTAACTACTTGTGCATCTTTCTCCAAAAGAAATCCTCCCAAAGAATAAGGTAACTGGCATATTAATTGTACTGATTCTACCTAAAAGGTTAGGATACATATAGTTTAGCATCCTATGCAGGTTTGAATCAATTTTCAAGTATATTGAAGTTTTCTACTTAAAATTGCTTATGTAAGTAAGATTGATTAGAATGATACCCACAGGCCTTGTCTTATTGTTGACATCCATATGCATCAAAACTTTGTTTCAGAATATGTATGCTGGCAATGCCACTCTCAAAGCTAAAGGTGCTCTCTCCATAGGAGTTCCAGGTGAACTTGCGGGCCTTCACAAAGCTTGGAAACAGTATGGGAGGCTTCCATGGGAAAGGCTCATAAAACCCGCTGAGAAACTTGCTCAGTTGGGATTTAAGATATCTCCGTACCTCCACATGCAGATGGAGAAAACAAAATCGGGAATCTTTGCAGATAAAGGTCTCCGGGAGATATTTACTTCAAATGGGAGTCTCTTGCTTCCAGGTGATATCTGCTATAACAAGAAACTAGCAGAGACATTCAAAAGGATTTCAGATTTTGGAATACAGGACTTCTATAAATGGATCAGTTGGCTTCAACTTGGTTAGAGATATTCGTAAGGCTGGAGGTATAATAACAATGAAGGACTTGCAGAGATATAAAGTTAAACTAAGAAAGCCAATCTCTGCAAACACTCTTGGCCTTGAATTACTTACTGTTCCTCCCCTTCTGGGTCCTCCAATGATACTTGTAAGTATCTCTCTTTCTTCCATTGATTTACATTATGTTTTGTTATTGTTTTCTAATTTTATCAAAAGGTTTATGAAGGAATTATCTTCTTTAATTTCATTACCACAGATGCTAAACATTCTTTCACAATATGGAATTCCTTCTGGACTTTCCGGCTCCAATCCATCGGAAGAAGCTCTGAAACATGCATTTGCTGTGAAGATGAATCTTGGTGATCCTGATTTTGTTGACGTGTCTAAAGTTCTCTCCGATATGCTCTCACCTAAGTTTGCAAAATTAAAAGAAAACCATATATGACAACATGACTTTTGATCCCGGCCACTATGGTGGCAGGTAAGCTATTTACTTGACCGGGAACTTGTTCCTTCTGCAAGATTGTGATGACAAATTACTTGTCGACGTTCATCCTCTAGTTACTTCATTTCCCCTAATTTATCTGAAATTTTGAATTCTGCAGTCCCATATTTGTTGATATATACATGTATGTATGTGCTAGTTTCATTTATCACTTTAGCGGTCATTGTGCACTACTATTTATATCCTCAAAATTTAAAATGTTAAATACTTGAATGAGAATCCTTTTAAAACAGGTGGAATCAGATCAATGATCATGGTACCAGTCATTTTGTCCATTGTAGATCGAGAACGAAATGCCATCTCCATGACTACTACTGTGAATTCATATTTTGGTTCACAGATGCTGTCACTGAGTACAGGTATCGTTTTAAACAATGAAATGGATGATTTTTCCATGCCTGGGAATGGTTCTGCAGGACTTCCACCACCAGCGCCAGCTAACTTTATCAGCCCAGGAAAAGGCCGTTATCATCCATGTCACCTACAATAGTCCTGAAGGTACACTCCTCGGTGATTTCTCTGGTTATATTGGCACTAATCTCATTTCAACTTACCAGATACAATAAGTGCTTGTTTTGTCTATGGCATATGTATCTTATATTCTACATTCTCAATACAGAGAACTCATGTACAACCACGATGTGTCTTCTTTACATGATCGTACAGGACAAGCAACTGAAAGGTGTAGTAGGTGCAAGTGGAGGATCCATGATCATTGCTGGAACTGCAGAGGTTCTCTTAAATCATTTTGCCAGGGAATGAATCCTCTCTCCTCTGTCATGGCCCTGAGGGTCTATCATCAGGTTTCCTTTGAAAAACCATCCTGCAAACACTCTCTGTCTCTCTCACTCTCTCTCTCTCTCTCTCTCTCTATCTATCTATATCTATCTATCTATCTATCTATCTATCTACCTACCTATCTATCTATCTACATATGTATATATATAGAGAAATGATCTCATAAGAAATGTTGCTAAGTTTATGCTGAGCAATGCTAATGTGAGACCCTACTTTTAGCGACACTGCTGGAGATCATATATATATATATATATATATATATATATATATATATATATATATATGACTGTGAGCATATTTTTCTGAGGCTGACGCCAAAGTTTTTAACCATCTTGTCATTAATTTTGAGCTTTTGTTTCACTGTTCCTTAAGATTAATATAAAGAAGTTACCTCTTAAAATTTACTAAATTTTCTTGAATAGTAATTAAAACATATAATCTGATACAATCTCCTTGTGGAACCAGTTGCTACCTAACAAGGTCTATTATGAGAATTGGACGACGGTGATCGGTGACCATTTTGAAGTTCCTGCACATATCAGAGAGACCTTCAAAAGAAGGGCCATGTGCTAGAGGCACTTGCTGGTGGAACTATTTGCCAGTTTATTGCACTTGGTGATGCAGAGACATCAAAGGAAAATGGAGATGTTGGAAAGCTAGTAGCAGTCAGTGATCCAAGAAAAGGTGGTATTCCTTCTGGTTATTGAAATTGGTGAATCTTATGGCTACTCAAACCATTTTTCTTCTTTCCACCAAAAAAAGGAAAAAAAAAATAAAAATAAAAATAAAGAAGAAGAAGAACATTTTTCTTCTTCTTCTTTGCCTCAAACTTCCTTGTCATACATCTCTTTCATTCCTTTTTATACAATTATTTTTGCATCCTACAAAGTGGTTTGAAGTGCAAAACTATTATCATATAAAATAATTTGACTGTTTGTCATGGTTTTGTGTGTGTATTTTCCTTCATTTTTCTTTTTGAGGCTTAGATTATGTTTCACTTTCACCCAATATTTACTTTTATCTTTGATTGTGATAATAACTTGTGTAATTGTGTTTATGAACTATCAAATATGGTAGTAACAAAAAGTAATTCAGTGGATATGTTCAACCATATAATTCAAAGTTTAAATTGGTTGATAGTCTACCATATGGGGCTCAAGTTCAGCTCTTAGAAAGCAGAGTTCTTGTCGTGTTCAAGAGCTTGGTCATAAAGGAAATTGCAAAACTAAAGGATTTGGAATTTATTTTAAAATAAATAAATAAAAGGCTTTTTTGTTTTCCAAAAAAAACACTGAATTTTAGCCTAATTATTGCTAGCAAGAAGCAATCGATTATAAAATTGAATAAAATACGTCATTTTACAATCGGTTTGCAACGAGCAGAGAGCCACGTCTCTTTTTTTTTAATATATATATATATATAATATTATAGAGAGCAGCAGTTGATTATAAATCTGATAATAATTTATAAATACTAAATTAACGATTTCTTTCCTAAATTTTTCACATCCTCATAAGAATTCTCTATGTACATGAAAAATAAAAACTCAACTACAGTAAAACCTCTATATATACTTTAACGACCAAATAAATTTTATTATTATAAAGAGGTTCAACTCAATAGATATAATTATATTATTATTTTTTACTTGTAATTATAATATGGAAATATAAAAATTTCATACCAAAAAGCTCTAAAAATACTCTAGAATTTAAAAATATTTTGACATTAACGAAAGGTATTCATATTGATGGGTTATTACCCTTACATTCAAATTATATAATACAATTATAAAATATAAATTATTATCTCAAATAACTTTAGATAAATATATTATTTTTAAACCTTTAATGTAATAAAGTATATATTTTGTAATATATATAATTATTATTATATAGAGATAAATTTTTAAAATGGATTCTAAAAATTTTATAATTTATTACAATGTAGAGTTTATTTTTATTTTTAACTTATTTAAATTGAAACTAAAATTTTTATTACTACGTAAGGTTATTCTTATATAAAATATCATAAAAAGTTATACTGTATAGTATAAGTAGAAAAACAAACTCAATTTTTATGGTTAGACATATACCAGCTAGTGCTCAACTAAGTCCCATAGGAGAAAATCTGTACATCGCATATGATGGTGTGGCGCATATGATCGTATTAAGTGTACTTTACTAAGTATCAGGTGATTAGATAATTATGGGATGTAAATTTATTATTTTAAATTCTCGCATAATCAAATTAAATAGACTCTAAATTTATATGGACGAAATAACAAATAAATTTATATATTAATTAATTCTCATGATCATATTGTGACTATTTTTATTAAAAAATCTTAGGCTGTACCATATTACTCGTAAGACGTTGAATTCCAACGTAAACATCCGAACTAATAATACTGCACGCCAAATAAAAACTTGCAGTTATTGCAGAGGATTAGTTTTGACAAATGTTTGATTGGCTTTACGGTCAGCGTGGTTTTGTTTTTTTTTTTTGGATGAATAGCGTGGTTTTGTTTGTTTTTTTTGTGCGATTATGGTAAGTGACATGGACCCTTCATTATTTGTGTGGATTTGGACATGAGATTGGTAAGGGTAACGACAATAGACTAGACATAAGCTTTGGTTAAAATCTCCATATGATTTGGTTTGATTTGATTAAATACATTAATACTCCATATGTGTTTATAATTTTGGTAACAGATTCGGCAAGGTACGTCGGTGGGAGGAAATGGAGGAATCTCACCAGAACCCAGAGATAAGCTTTAATTAAATAAATGGAAATCCACGCCAGATGCATCCCCTAATTTCTCATAATTTGCATAAAAGGCCAAAACAATAGACCCAAAAGATTCCAAACTCTCACTCTTCTCTCTGTCGAACTCTCCTGCTGAATCTCTATCAGTTATACCAAAAAAAAAAACTGAATCTCATCAGCCATGGCGTTTCAGAGGCATTTCTTGAAGAAAGCCCTCGGTGAAGCTAACCCCAGGTTTAAGTTTATCTGCCACTCGTCTCGCCTCAGTTCTTTCTCTACGGTTTCTTCTTCTTCTTCTTCTTCTGCTCCTGCTGATTTCTGCGACTGATGCTGAAGCTCCACCTGAGTTGCCACCGTTTGATTACAAGCCGAAGCCGTACAATGGGCCTCTGGCTGATGAAGTCGAGAAGAGAAGAAAAGTTTCTGGTCCTTCCCTCTTTCACTATTATCAGAAACCTGTAAGTTTCTCTATGCTGGGCATGCACCGAATTTCTTCATCATTTGGAAATTTAGTATTTTTACTATTACTATTATTATTATTATTATTATTGTTGATGGGTTAATGCAGTTTACTTATTTGGTCCTTTTGGATGAATGAAACCTTGCTCTTTCTTTTGCTCCTTTCGACGATGAAGAAAATAAAATGAACTAACCATATATGTGAAAGTTATCAAATTTCTAACTCAATAATTTCATGAAACTAAGAAAAGTTTTGAAAATAATTACTTCAAGTTTCATTTTTCAATTGAAATTGTTTTCAAGTATCAGGACTTTGAGAGCCTTGACTGATCATAATTCTTTGTTCTCGACTGCATTGGTTTAGTTCAACTGCAAAAATGTTTACGTTGATCTTTGGGCTGATATTAATCAAATCGAAGCTTAGATTGGTGTATTGATTATGAAGACTAGCTCTTTAATCTAATTGACAGTTTCTTGCTGAGTCCGAGTTAGAGTTAAGTAGTTGTTAAGTTCTAAGATTTATACATTAAAGTTGTATGTTTTCTGTGTTCTTGTGGTGTTGGTAACTCCAGAATTTGATCTACCATGACAGCTCAGAAACATTTTGCCATATGTTTCAAGCTCTCCTGTGATATTATCAGCCTTCAAAAAGTTAGTCTGTTGATGAAAATTTTCTGATCATTTTCAAAGATGTTTATTTGTTTGAACTTTTACATTAATCAATATGAAGTAAATTGTTAAATAAATTTCAATATTTGGTCCCTTTTAAATGAACGAACAGTAATGCCAAGCAGATGGAAAATTATTAGTATGATGGTTATTGAGTTGCCCAGCATGACATGAGTATGTTAAATGAGCAAGGTGGTAAGGCCTTACATATTTTTCTGAAACAAATAATCAGTAGTGGTTATTAAGCTGTATTGCCATTAGGTATCTCAGATTTGGATTATTCTTGCATTGTTGCTGTTGCCTTCTATAGTACATTTATGCTTTAGGATCATGCTTGCGACCTTCTTCTGCACACGTTGATGTGAAGTAAGTTTCAACATTTGATACTATATTAATTTAATGAACAAGTATGGATGAACAGATTTTTGAAGGCAAATAATCAGTATAAAAGGTTTAGCTTTATGGCATACTGGACAGATTAGGCAGCTTGGCGCTATTGCTAGTTGTTACAAGTCTTTGTTTTCTTTTCCAGAATTTTCTGTAACCACTGTCACATCAACAGGAGGACTTTATTCATAAACAAATTTCTTATACTAACTTTCCATTATGTACACAGCTAAATATTGTTGAGGGAAAATGCAATATTTATTTGGCAGAATGGAAGGCGCTATCTTGATGCTTTTGCTGGTATAGTTACTGTTTCTTGTGGACATTGCCATCCCGATGTCTTAAATGCTATCATGGAGCAGAGCAAGCTTCTGCAGCATGCCACAACCATTTACTTACACCATGCAATAGCTGATTTTGCTGAGGCATTAGCTTCAAAATGCCTGGAAACCTAAAGGTTCATGTTTTTCGATCTGGACCTTCATAATTTGCTTTCAAATGTCGTATATTTATATAAAACAGTGCTATTATTAAGAATGGGTTTAGAATTGTGTTTGTATTCCCTAAATAAGATGTCCCTTTCGTAATTTGTTATTGAGGAAATGGCATACCTTGTACTTTCTTGTGATTTGATTTCATTGTCTGACATTTCTCCAATAATATGAATGAAATATATACATTTGTACGGGCATCTGGATCAAACTTTATTTAGAATTGTAAGTTCAGCGAGACCATTTTAAATGCAGGTTGTGTATTTTGTAAACTCTGGGACAGAAGCAAATGAATTAGCGATGCTGCCCGTCTGTACACTGGTAGTCTTGGCATGATCTCGTTAAGAAATGCATATCATGGAGGAAGTTCTAATACGATTGCATTGGCGGCTCTGAACACTTGGAAGTACCCAATTCCAGAGGTTTGTAATTTGTATACACTGTATAGATTCAGAAATACCTTCCATCACTCTATTGTGAAAACATATTTTGACATTAGAGGGTGAAAGTTATAGGAAAACATGTGATAAGTTGAAATTTTATGGGTGCCTCAGATAATCACTTTGTCTTACATCTCCTACTGGTATCCTGTTTTGTTAAATTATAATTTGATTGCGTGCTTTTCTTTATGAGATATTTGATTGCATACTTGGATGTGAATTAATGGGATCATCATCAGTTTTACCAATGAGATGCTTATATGTTGTCCAACCTTGTCCCCTGATGTACTCATAAGGTATGTCAGAGTCTATTTTGTTTGTGCTAGCTAATCATTTAAAAATAAAATTTTACCTGGTCAATTACACCCAGGTTCAAATTTCGTCTAAAATCATATGGTGATCTAATTGAATCATGAGCACTATGTCTTTCTGTCTTCATTTTTCTTTTAATGTTCTGATATTGCCATATTGGTAGAACGGTCACAATACATTGTGGTACCTTTCATCAAGAAAATAGTTAAATCTCATCATGAGGACATATGTAACACATTCTCAACATAAAAGCATGCATATGCAGTGCACAAGTGGAAATTCACATGCTTTCAGCACCTTCATTCCTTGCTGAGCTATAGATATAGCCGCTGTAAAATCTGACACTGGTTTTATGTGGGAATGACTAACCAGACAAAGCCAGATATTCTGATTTATCTTCCTAAAAAATTGCTGTGACAATATGCAGGGTGAAATTCATCATGTTGTAAATCCAGATCCATACCGTGGAATCTTGGATCTGATGCCAGGCTTTATGCAAAAGATGTTCAAGATCATATAGATTATGGTACTTCAGGAAAAATTGCTGGATTTATAGCGGAAACAATTCAGGTTGGCAGTGAGTTTGTTTTTCGATGAGGTCTAAAATTGATAATCATGACCACTGTGATTGGGATTTGGATCCTCTCTGACCTGAGCTTTACCTGAGTTGCACAAATTTTAGGATATGTGGCACTTTTGAAATTGATGGTTATAATTTAATTGAAATTTAGTTTTCTTATATAATTTCAAACCTCCCATGCCTTAAAAAGGCTCAGATCAGGAGAGGATCCTGAGCCTTGTGATTGGCCACTGGCGATTCTAAATATCGTCTCATTTTTAAACTTCAGGGAGTTGGAGGAGCAGTTGAATTGGCCCCTGGATATTTGAAACTAGTGTATGACATTGTTACATAGGAAGGCTGGTGGTGTCTGCATTGCTGATGAAGTACAAACTGGGTTTGGTCGCACAGGAAGCCATTACTGGGGTTTTGAGACACAGGGTGCCATCCCTGATATAGTTACCATGGCAAAGGTTTTTAAACTTTATATCGTAGTTACTGTTTATTCCTGAAGGTTTGACATATAAATAATGTGATTTAACATAGTGCTTGTCTTACCAGCCTCCTTTGCTTCACCGAATAAAGCACTTTGAATTTCTTAAAATTCTTTATTAACAAATACAGGGTATTGGAAATGGTTTACCATTGGGAGCAGTGGTGACAACACCAGAAATAGCAAGCGTGCTAGCCCAGAAAATTCAATTCAATACTTTTGGGGAACCCTGTCTGTTCTGCGGGAGGACTAGCAGTGCTGAAAGTTCTTGATAAGGAGAAGCGTCAAGCTCATTGTAGTGATGTTGGTTCTCACTTGCTTGAGCGTTTGAGAGCCCTTCAACAAAGACATGAAAGTAAATTATTCTCGAACATGCAATTCTAAAAGATTTCTTTATTACCGGATATCTGCATTAATTATAAATCAAGTTGCCCTGTGCTTATTTGACTCTTTTTTCCCTTTATTGATTTGCAATCAGCTGAGCCATCTTTTAGTTGTTTGAATGTGAGCAAACCTCAATATCTTTAGTATTAGTGGTGATGGATATTTCTTACGTCCGGGAATTGTTTGAATTAATTGTAGATATTTTTATTACGAGCCTCTGATATTGGTATTGATTTATTACGTTCTAACTTGAATTTTGTCTCTGTCACTACTCTCTGCTCTTTCAGCATGCCCATGGCTTATGTATTTTCAATCTGTCTTTTCCCTTTATGATGTAATATGCTGCATTATAAGCCAAGGTGTGATATGGCTTATTTACGTTTCCTATTATCTCTTTTTTTCCAGTCATAGGAGATGTAAGAGGCCGAGGCTTAATGGTGGGCATAGAACTTGTGACTGATCGAAAAGAAAAGACACCAAAGCCAACAGAAACTGCAGTTTTATTTGAGAAACTGAGAGGTACCTGCACATATTCTTCCCCACCCAAAACTTGAATTAAGAAAAGCTATTACATTTTGAGGTACATTTTTCACCTTCAAGCATCCTCTACTAACATATTAATCATCAATTGGTTCGTGATTGAAGAGCAGAATCTGGTTGGGAAAGGAGGACTACATGGAAATGTTTTCAGAGTAAAGCCACCAATGTGCTTTACCAAAGACGCACCAGGTATTCTTCTTGTACTTAGATTACCTGTGTTTATATGCTTTTTATGCATTTTTGAACATGTACTTGCGTCTGACTTATTTGTCTGCAGATTTTCTTGTGGATGCTATGGACTATGCTATGACGAAGTTGTGAGGATTACACAATATTGTGCTTTGTAAAGTACTTCTCTCTCAGAAGAAAAAAGGAAAAAACAAACTCCCATTATACCATGTGAGATAAAATGGCGGCATTGTATGTTCATCATGTTGTCACTGAAATAGGGCACCTGAGTGCAGAGTCCTTGAAGAGCAATGCATATTGCTTTCCAGAATAAGAGTAATCTCTTCATTTTGAAGCACGAAGAAACCACTTCACAATATACGCGACAACATATGTGACATAGACACCGAAAATTTTGAATCCACAAAATTACCATTTATATTATAATCTACAAGAAGCCTTAAAATTTAATTTTCTTATAGACCACCCACCTCTCTGGAACTGTGAAAGCGCTGGCTATTTCATATTTACAACTTTATTTTAGGTAAATGAGACTGCTTGCAAAACGCCAAGCCGCTAGGATTTCATGTCTACATGATGAGTCAAACTGCGTATTGGAGATGAACCTCTTGTAGTTGTAAGCACGCACAGCCCTGGCGGTGCTATCTTGGTGTGAAACTAAGGGCCCTTTGTTTTTTAGTTTTTGTCTTAAATTCCAAATGTTGGTTAAAGTTGGTTATTATTAGTCAGAGTCCTTTATTAACTACACAAAGGAATGAAAATTTTTGAAACCAAGTCAACTAGAGGTTGTTGATGACGAGGCATTAAATTACTACAAGAAGCCGTCAAGGGTCCATCAGCCAATGGGATGCATTAGTTAAACACAATGATTTGTAAATTGAATTATACGTCACCTTAAGCAGTCTTAAGGACGAAACCCACCAACCCACAACAAAACATGTGCTAATTTGATACGCATAGTAGGGCTCGCTTCCTAACAACTTGAGCTTTAAGAAAGTGGTTTACAAGAATAAAAGGTCTAGCAAATCAAAGCAGAAACAACATTCCAAGCAGCACCACCACCACAAATTCATATATGAAGCTTCCTATTCCATTTACAAAACCTTAGCACAATGATACGATTGCAATCAAAGCTTTTATGAAATTACAATACATTTTATGTTACATTGTCAGCCTGCATATAAAACAAACAAACAACATGAACTCATAGTTCCAGAGAACCCCAGATGATTAGCATCTAATCCACCACCTACATACATGCCCTGTAATAATAATAAAATCCATAGCTTTAATAAGACTATCAGGAAAAAAAATTTACTTAATGTTTAATGAAAATGTGTTAATGGGTTTGAAGTAGGTTTTAGTGAATCTAATCTTATTAATAGTACTTGTCGCCTGGTTTGCTCCAGCTCTTGCCTAATTGAATCACCTCCTTCTGAAATGCCTCCTTATTTTGACCAAGTCGTCTTTGTATGTACCTGCAAATTTATAGAACATAAAGTAGGAACTATAAGCAATTTTCTTTTTGTTTGTTTGTCAATAACTATGCAATAACACTTGCTGATGTTAAATTCTAAATGAGTTCGAAAGTGTAGTAGTAAAGTTAAAAAGGCAGAGTGCTCATTGGTTGAATTGCTCAGCTGTGAATAGAGAGCTTGTCATACTCATGCCTAACCAGTATTATCTTGGAAACTTTTTTTGTTATTATTTTAATTTTTATGAGCGTCTGACGTTGGCGAAGAAGGTTTGTTACGTGTGGGATTGTACTCTGTGTTTGGCTATTCTTGCTTTTCAGTAGAGTCATGGCTTATATACTTTTTAATCTGTCTTTTTCCTTTATGATGCAATATATAAGTGTGTGTGTGTGTGTGTGTGTGTGAGTGTGTATATATGTTGCTTCTATACATTTACAATTATTTATTATTATTTAATAAAAAATCATTTTCAGTAAAGCCCACAATGTGTTTTACCGAAGACGATTAGGATGAGATAATGAAAGCTGAAAAAGAACAGTTTAACTGTGCCATCTATTAGATCACATTTATTTGTATGTTTGTTAGTGCAATTTTTATATATGTACTTACATTTTATTTGTTTGTCTGCAGATTTTCATGTAGATGCTACGGACTATACTGTATGTACGTAAAAGCTGTGACGATTACACAAATATCATAAGTCATTTTCTCTCAGCCCAAAAAAAAAAAACAAAACTCAATTGTACCATGTGAAATTGTATTTTTCTCCAAAATTAAAGCATTGAAAAAAAAAAAAAAAAACAAAACAAAACTCCAATTACACCATGTGAAATTGTATTTTTCTCCAAAATTATAGCATGGAAAAAAATACTAGAAGTCATTTATCTCGTAAACTATCCTACGTGCCCTTAATTATAATTCAATTCAATATTTTCCCAGAACAAAAGCAATCTCATCATTTAGAAGCACAAAGATACCACTTCACAATATGCACAATAACGTATGCGATGATGCATTCATAATACATAGCCCATCAAATGAATATCTATATCACATAGATTTCATCTCTAAAATGACTGAAAATGAGAATCCTACAAATTTACCCCATATATATATATATATATATAATATAATATAATATAATGTACACGAAGCATTAAAATTCATTTCACTTATAATTTATAAATCACCCACCTCTCTAGAACTTGGGAACACTGGCTATTCATATCTACAACTTTCCTCAGATCAAGGGAGACAGACTGCTTGAAAAATGCAAGCCGCTTGGATTTTACGTATACTATGAGTGAGTCTGAGACGGCATTGGAGACACACCTCTTTTCGGGAGGCATGGCCCTGGTGGTGATATCTTGCTGAGAAGTCAAGCAGCTCGTGTGCTCTTTCCATTGCAAATACTAGGCGGGCTCACGAGGACGAGTAGCCCAAAGCGAGCTCAAAGCTCGAAGACGTTGGAAGTACTCACCTAAAGCAAGCAGACCTCTTGCTGCCTGGCGGGTCGTCAAGATACGCGACATCTGCTGCAGGGTTTCCTGCCGGAGATGATCAGCCTGTTCGGACAAGAGCTCAATTAGCAAAGCATCTCAGCGAGATGCTATGGAAACAGAGCTAGCTGCATTTTTAATACTATAGAAATAACTAGCATATCATATATCACTGAGCATTCACTTGGCACTTTTTATTAAGTGTCGTCTTGGATTTTCACTGTGGAGTTCTCTGTTTTTGCAGATGTAAAGAAAGGACTTCTGAAATGCATTGCAACCACTATAATAAGACCCTAAGAGAACCTTTCACGGAACCACCAAAAACAACTCAAATATTTTTATGGAGTCTATAATCTTTTGACTTCCAAATAATACTAAAATCACCGACTTCCAAATAACAAAATTCATGCTTTCAGCTTCTATTAAAGAGAACAATAGAGACTGAGGGTAGAGAGTGAGTGAGTAGCTTATTGATATTGGTATGGCATCCCCTTTTAAGAGCCTCTATTCCAACAAAAGAACTCAAAGTGTGGAGGTGTCAGGTGTCCAGACCAAAATGATTTTGAATTTGAAATTTTCTTTGTAGTTGAAAACAGATTTGAAGTTTTGAACCCAAGTTGTACACTCCGTCGTCACCACAATGGTACAAGATCTACCAGTCCCTATAGGGGTATAGTTATCAAAATATGCTTTTACAAGAAAACCATGCCAGGAGCAAAATGAGAATAAGATCACGTTACCTGGGTAACAAAGGTCACCAGAGCTTCCAACCTCTCCATTGCAGTAGTGCCCATCTGTGGGGCATAGCTTCCTCACCCAGTTGACCAGCTGCTACAGTTTCAGCCAATGTCTGCTGGAGTTTCTCCATACCTTGTGAAAGAGCATCTTCAGCTTGTTGACATGATTGTTTGAGGTTACAAACATCAAAAAGTTGTTGTTCTGTCAAGGGATCAAGTTGGGGCACAAGGACCTGTAATCAACATTAACTTATGAACTAGCATTTTGGTTAAAAGACAAAAACAGTAAAATATTTGAACCAGTACAAGCGTTCCCATGTATATATATGCGAGGAATTATGTGCTATAGATACTAATCTCCAAGGTTTTAGTTATCTCCTATATGTATTGTTATGTCTGCTTTAATCGCACACAGCGTACTCTCAATCCATTGAGAATCCTATGAGCCAGAGCCAAGAGATGCATTATTTTCTTTAAAGATTTATAAATTGAATTATACATCACCTTAAGCAGCTCTGAAGGGCGAAAACCACCAATCCACAAGAAAACCGTTCAGCTGATGTTTTCCACATCCCATACATCATGTAGAAAACATCAGCTTTTGCAGCAGTTGCTTTCATGCGGAAAAGATCGAAATAATGGCTCATACCACCATCCACAAGCATGCGAAGCTCTACATCACTTATATGAGCATTCAAAGCATTCCTCAGTTCACAAATCTGTCTATTTTGTTCTTCTACCCAACGTTTGTACTCCATCTCAAATGCAGCTACACCTGTAGAATCCATAGTATGGCAAGTTTTAAACACAAGAAAATGAAACTGTTCTCTCTCTCGCTCTCTCTATATATATATATGTGTGTGTGTGTGTGTGTGTGTATAAATCTGTTGTGCTAACTTAAAATACATAGTCGAACTCACATCCTAATAACCTGAGCTTAAGAAAGTAATTTACAAGAATGAATGATCCAGCAAATCAGAGCAGATATATCATACTAAGCAACACCACAAAGTTATATATGAAGCTCTATAGTCCATTTGAAAATTTTAAATGAAAGTACAATGACAAAATTGAAATCTATTGAAAGGTTCTATGACAAGGCATTTATGTTACAGTGTGCAAAGGTGTCTCCCACCTGCATGTAAAGACAGAGTGCTTGAGAGGTAAAACCACCCGTAGTATTGACATTAGCAAAATAGGAGATCAAACTAAAGATGTAGCAGGCAGAGTATCAATAATAAACAGCCAAACCTGAATTCATAGTTCCAGAGAACCCCAGATGACTAGCATCTAATCCTCCACTTACATACATGTCCTGTAATAAAAGTGGATAGCTTTAATAAGATTTTATCAAAAAAGTTATTAATGTTTGATGAAAATCTGGTAATGCTTTGAAGTAGCTACAAATGAAGCTAATCTTATTTAATGCTTACTTGTTGCCTGGTTCGCTCAAGCTCTTGCTCTAATTGAATCAGTTTCAAACGACTTGTTTCCAATTGTTGAACATATGCCTGTAAAGCAGAAGTCAAAGGAAAATAGTTGGCCAAAACATTGCGTTTTAGAATTTTTCCAGTGTGTATCTGTTTCCTACCTTCTTCCTCAAACGGCTCTTACGCAGCCTCTCCCGATTTTGAGCAAGTCGCTCTGTACCTGCAATTTTGAGCAATAACTTGCCGATGTTAGAAGTTCAGTATAAACCTTCAAAAGTAAAAGCACTATAGAAAAAGTAGCCTGCTCATTAGTTGAATGGCTCAACTGTGTAAGCATACTAATTGACTGGACTGAGAGGATAAAATGAAATAAAGCTGCAAGAATACAATAAAATCAACGTTGAAAAACAAGTTGAAATATAAGCAGATAAATTCAAAGGGTTCTGCAGAATAAATATACAATCAAACAATTGTAAGAAGAAACTCCAAAGTTGACTCTATAAGCGTCTCCATCCCACAAATAATTTTGAATTGCAACCTAAGCCAGATCAGTGTGTATTTTTAAAGGGAGAAAACATCACCATGCATTGAGGCAGAAGCCTAATCTCTTTTACCTTATCTGTAGGTTTTGTTGCTTCTTGGTCATACTTGTTGGAAGGTCCCAGCATTCCATGTGAAGCATCCTCCGACTAAAAAATTAAAAATCTCATGAAGTTAGCTCAACATGGCACATATACCAAGAACCATAGAACTTAAATTTAGAAAATGTGCACCTGGCTACTTAGTTTTGTGTCCGCCTCCACGAGTATGGATGCTGATGCATTTAAATTACCATTACTTTTATAGTTTTCTCCCCACATGCTAATCTGGTGGATAGGCTCATATGCACCCATCCTCCTTGAGGTAACAAACTGGGTGGATGTAGAGTTCATGTTCATTTAACTGAGAATGGAGGGCAGCTCAATTAGTTTTTGGCATAACAATACTACTCTTAAAAAGAAAACATACTGAGCTAAATCAGTAACCAATAAAAAGTTAAGCACAGGAAATAAAAATACAATCAAAGTAAAATGTATAAAACTGAACTATAGATTGTTCCATCCTAAAACAATGTAATTCCTCGAAAGATTAGGTATTAAATTTCGCTTCACCATAAGCAAATAGCAGGGAAAAGTGTCCAATATTCATCGGTACAAAACTTGACACAACTTCAAACAAAAATCCAGAAGAGAACCAAATATGTGATGCCTTAACAATACCAATCTATTATCAAAGTTTATCATGCACTATACGAAATTAAACAAAGACGAAACAAGAAAAACCAGAGGAACAAGGAAACATTAGTAAACACACTACTAATTCAACAGAATATATAATTAACTCTCTAACTTCCAGCTGAAAACCAGACCTCTCTGAATTCCATAATGGAAAATACACAAGTCCTATCAAAATAGTAGAAAATGTTAAACAGCATAAAAGGCGAAATAAAACAAAGAGAAAGGTTATAAACACCAACAAATAAACCAAACCAAAGCAACAAAAGGTCAACATAACAGAGAGAGAAGCACAGAAAAATAAGCATCAGGAAATATCAAACATGAAACATCTTCTTATATCATCAGACAAAACGAGCAAAAAAAAGAAAGAGAAAAAGAAGAAGGAGAAGGAGAAATTCAGCACCACCACAAGCGAAAAATTTCAACGTCCCAGAACCAATAAAACAGAGGAAGCTGACCTTTCACACCTTTGTTTTTTACTTTTGAAGTATAACAATCCCAAATTATGTTTAAGCAAACAAAACAAATTTTTCACAACACCCAGTCTGTTTCTCTTCCTCCTTATTCTCTCTCTCTTCCCCTTGGAAAGGCATCAAAATAGTAGAAAAGTGCAAGAAAAATTGAACATGAAAGTTTCGAAGAAGAAAGTTGTAAACCAAATAACCACTCCATAGACCATAAAAAAAGCGGACTTTTGTTATCAGAAAACAGAGCCAAATCAAATAGAAGAATACTGAGAGATTACCAATAAATATATATATTTATATATAAATATAAATATAAATAAATATGTAAATATATCTCTAGATACATATTTATGTATGTATGTACGCATGTATAACTTTTGTGTACTTCTTTTCTGTTTCAGAAAAAAAGCGAAGCTGAAATTATTGGATTTTTTTTTTAAAAAAAAAAAGCAGCAAAATTCCAGCTCGTTTTCCGTTCTGCAGCTTTCTCGGGAAACAAACAGAAAAAAAAAGAATGAAACAGATAAACCAAGAAATTCGAACCTTTTAAAACCCAGTCTAAGGAACCAATTTTTCTTTTTTGGTTCCGGCTCTAAATACTCAGCTTCTCCAACAAGCACGTAGTCCCAATCGAAATGCTATCTCTCTCAGCAAAACAAAACCCTAAGTCCCATCATCTCGCAGAAGAATCGGATGGGAACACGACAGCTTAAAATGACCTCCAAACTATTAATCATATTTTAATCTTTCCCTTTAAAATATTTATTATTATTATTAATATTTTCCACAATTATTGTTCATTATTTTTTAAAAAAAATTATAAGTTTCTTTTCAAAGAGTGTTTGTCTGAAAGTGGTGCTATGTAGAGGGACGCAGAGAGTCAAAGCTTAGCCCCGTGGTCGTCATCTTTCCACTAGCACGCTAATATGCACACCAGGTGGATTGGTTTACCACGACCCGTTTAACCCGCGAACCTCCCTCTCTCCGAGAATGTTCCGCTGACGTCAAATTCCGGCGAGCTCTTCGGCCGGTTTTCGACGCTCCGTCGGAACCTGGAGAGGATAACGGAAGGAGTGGAGGCGAGGGCTTTGGTTTTGGAGCGGATTTGGAATTCACGCGTGGAAGAGGCGCGTGGATGGAGATGGTGATAATGAAAGTGCGGGACTGTGGAGTTGATCGTCGCGGGAAATGAAATAGGGGGCAGTTATAGAGCGCGGGGACACGCGCGATGGGTTGGGTGTGGGGTCGAAATTCCTAATTGGGGGTTTTCCAAATTTTAGTGGGAACAGTAACGGCTATTCGAATTAGATCCTCTTTGGGATTTTAGAATCTTGAGGGGCTTAACACTGAATAGGTCTAAAATTGTGTGCGTATCTTGCAATTTTCCCTTTTTTCATTCTCATTCTGCTTCGGTTGCATGCTGGGGTCCAAAAGTGCCGAACTGGGCCCATCTTAGCTATTTTTCAAAATTTTACGTGTTCTACTCTTTAATTTAACCAGATTTTAATTATGGCCTTTTTGTATTTTTTTTTAAATTAGGACCTTTTAGTTTTCAATTTTATTCAACTAGAACTCTTTCCTTTTTCATCTTTTTATAAAATTTTCTCAAATGCCTAACAAAAAAAAAAAAGAAGACAACTGAGTTATCCAAATTAATAAGAAAAAAAAGCATTGTTGTTTTCAACAATTCAATTATGTTTGCTATTTAGTAATTTTGTGACATTTGGAGAAATTTAGGAAGAGGCCTAAAAGACCTTAATTGAAATTAAAAAAAAAAAATTTAAGACCCTAATCTAAATTTAATCAAAATTAGAGAATATTAAAGTATATTAAACTCAATTTTTGTTTATTTATTTATTATTATTGTTACTTTATGAAAATTTTCAGTATTTGACTCAACAAAATATCAAACTATCCAGTTGAGATATAAATTGCAACTCATGTATTAAGTTGTAATCCTATTTATTATCACCTTAAATATATTTTATAATTAAATTTAGGTGTGCTTAATGTTATGTTTAAATTGAACTTAAATAACTTAAAGTAGGCTCGAATCCGGAGCGAAATGGATGATGGGATAGCCAAAATGTACGTATAATCTTTCCATTCGACTAAAACAAGATAGATATGTATAATCTTTACCAAAATATAAATAAATAAATAGACAATTTGATTATTTATTAAAAATAAAAGTAAGCAATTGGAGATAGAGTCCATTGGAGACTAACTATCAATTCATTAGACATCAATGCCATATATATAACAACCATTTGAACTTGCAGACCACCTAAATAGCAGTTCATAGAATGCTTTGGAGATGTTTTAAGCTTACACTATTAATTATCTAAATTACAAAAAAAAAATGAGCGTTTGCAATAGTTTGTTTATTTTGCACTTCTATAAAAATTTAGAATTAAATATAGAAAAAGGCATTGGTTGGAATCTGATTATGTAACCACGATAGACAGACATTAATTTATAAGGGTAAATTGCTAACATTTAAAATGAATTTACAAAATTTCAATGGATTAGCTAGGGAATAAAAGTATATACATATGAAATATCTAATTGATATATATGAAATTTTTTAAAAATAAAAATAAAAATAGATATTCCTTTTTCCTTCAAACGTGTGCTTTCGATAATTAGGTTAATTAAAGATCAATTGCTTTTTCTTTTACTTTTTTCTTGTAGCTTTCTTATATATTCATTTTGTTGATGGTTTCACGCGTACCAACTAAATCAGGTAGGAACCCAATACTGGTCTCACCAATGTAAGTACTTTTAATTCTAGGAAAGATTTAATATAAACCATTATTTTTTGTATCCCTCACTTTATTTACCATATATTTATTTATAAAGTATGATTGGTACATATACACCTAAACTACTTTTGTACACATGCATTGGCCAATTGACCCTTGGAATCCTACAGGGACAAGTGTGACTTCAATACCTTTAATCTAGTTGCTGTTTGCATATTATAATTAATGGGACAAGTGTGACTTCAATACGTTGATCTAGTCGTTGTTTGCATATTATAATTTATTATTCAGTCTATTATTTTTATTTATTTCAACAGTATTGTGAAAAAATTTAGATATACAAAAATAAAAAAATATATAAAAAGTTTTTGATATATTAAAGGTAGGGGATTCTAATTCAGATTTTTAGGAGGGAATAGTGGCGTTTAACCATGAGCTATCCGTATGGGACATATATATAAAGTTAAATCAGAAGAATATTTTGATGGATTATAAGTCAAAGCATTTATTCTGTGGTAAAAATATAGTCCGAAAGTAATTAAGGTTATGGTGGGTTCGGAATCTACCGAGTGCATGCTTTAAAGCTAAGTTTTTGATTGCATCATGACAAGGATTTTCATATTTGGTGCAGAAAAGAAAACAGTCCTGTTTATTCTAAAAACACAAGAGAATATTTGGTAATTTTTAGAACTTTTCCTGTTTTGCTTTGGATTGAAATTGCAATATATATATATATATATATATATTAATGATTTGGTGGGAACCATCTCCCACCACAAAAGTGGAAGACATGCGTTGTAGATGTTATGTGTCGCATATTGTTAAGTTCGTTTAAAAATGCAACGATAAGTGGACTCAGTATTAACTTGGAGTAAATATTTTTGGCATAGCGTTCACTTTTCTTATATAGGTCTTTAGTATTAAAAAATCCTTTTACATCGTCTTCTAGGCTTACCGGTATAATTAAATATCAGTGCCATTATATATATATATATAAATGATTAATGAGCAACTTGCTAATAATATATATTACATAATGCAAACTTGACCGAATATTAAATAGAAGTAAAAAAGACAGTATGATTAATTATAATTGATTATTTCATGTCTTTACACTTATACAAGTGTGAATTGGCTGATTTTACTTTTGTGTTATATAATATATTTCTGACAATATTGATCACTATATGTGTAATGCATAGTATCAAAGATATGATTAAACAATTTAAAACGTACTTTAATATTAATTAGATAAAATCTGTATTCTTACATCTAATAATTTTATATGCAATTCATTTCAACTTGCATGAAAGTTAAATTTAGATAAATAATGTGGTACCTAATTTACTTTAACCTTTGGAATCAAATTATATGGCTGGCGGGTCTTCCTTTACATAATAATAAAATATATATAGGATAATTGATGAAAATACCCACCAATATAATCTAAATTAAAAAATACTCATATATCATTAATTTTTCATATATATATATATATCAAATTAGATTGTGTACGCATAAGCAACCACATTACTGGTTTTGTTTTCCATAGGTAAAAACATTACTGATTTATCACAAACAAACAACAAGGCTGCCCATAACTTATAGCTTCATCATGTAAGCTCCATGTCTCGGAAATTAATAAAAAAACGTGAAAAGAGTCTTAGGAGAGCTAATCAATGAATACGTACTCAAGAAAAGTTGAAAGAATCAAACATAATTGACTATGATAATATTCTAGCTCCAAGCAAATAACCAAATTGCTGCTAATGTTAAATTCTCTCAGTTACAGCTCACAAGAAAGGCTTCTCTCACATTCATTCAATTGGTAACTTAAATCTTAATTAAGAGCATCACCAATAGTGCCTAATGGTAGCTAGATTCTACCACGTTCATTCTACTATCCTAAAATAAGGACATCTTCTCTAAAATAAAGAGCTTAATTATATTCTTAAAATATAAAAGAGAACAAATTACGTGTATCATTCAATCATTTTTCTCTTAATTTATTTTATTTTCGGCAAATAATTATGATTTTGTACTCTCTTTTTTCCTCTTTTTGAACCTTAGAATCATTGTTATTTAAGACCCAAAATCCTTAGTGAAAAATGGACAGGACTAAAAATCCAACTTGTAGGACAGAGGTTTTGAACTGAAAATTTTACGCTTTACGTGGGGCTAAATTAATCCCATTAGAAGAACGTTTATCACCGTTGACCGTTGTTGATCGTCATTTACTACTGTTTGAAAGTGTTGACCGCCATTGGCAGCGTTATCCGATATTGACCTGCGCTGGAACTTCATCGGGTTCCGACAGTACTTTTTATTTTATTTTATTTTAGTATAAGGTTAAGGATATCCACTCTTTATTAATTTCTTCTACTTTCTAAGCTAAGGCATAATTAAATTAAGAAAAATTTGTCTGTAGAAGACTTACTATGAAATTTGGATGTGTAATCAAACCACCCCCCCCCTCCCAAAAAAAAAGAACGAATTGACGGACGTTAATGTAATATCATTAATAAGACACCCTCAATGAATTACAACCTCTAGATATATTTAGTATGGCTTTATATACAGAATATTAGTCCAAGAGTTTGCTAGGTTTTAAATATTATGACCCAGGTAGTCTTGGAAAAACAAAGAGGTTGAAGATTAAATCAAAAGTAGACTTTCAGCACAATAGGTTTTGAAAAATAGGTTGATTATATAGTACAAGTATTGTGCTTAGTTTTCTTTTCCTTTGCATATCATTCAGATAAGAAAGGTACTAAAATGATGGGAAGACAAATGTTGTAAGCTTTATTAATGTACCATGCATGCATATTTCGATTTAAGATTTGCCATCCTCTATTTACATATATATATATATATATATTTAGTACTACATATTGATTTTTATATGATATTTATTGTACTGTAGTACTCGCCTTTGTATATCACTAACTTTTCAACAAACCCTACTTTTTCACATATATGCTTTAGAATAGAAATCTCACTATATATATAGTACATCACTTTTTGCTGATGTCCATACCAACGAATTACACCTATATATATATATGTAGGTCCTCCATGGCATTTCATGCGTCCCCATTGTTGAGCTTGGAGGAAATTATTATGAAAATGTAAGACCCTTTTTGATGATGCTATAATACAACATAGTTCTCAGCATTATAATAATATCACACTGAAAGATGTGAGTACACTAATTTTATTTACTTCACAATATATAGAGCACATAATTATAAATAGATGTTCATATGATAAGGATAAAATCTTTGAACCCTCTATGGCTCTTAGTTTTGGTTTTTTTTTTTTTTTCTCTCATTTTTTTGGGGGGTTTTGGTGACTTTTTCAAATGAACGGAAAAAAATTAAATAGGGGTCAGAGGAATCATTGGTCTTGGTCATAACATAATTAGTGAACCTTTGTACTTGCTACTATATATATATATATATATATATCCTTTAGGCTTTATGTCTTCTTCTTCTTCATGTTTTTTAATGTCCTTTATGTCCTTGAAATTGTAAAATTTATACAAAACTTGATATATATATATATATATATATATATATATATATATATCCTTTAGGCTTTATGTCTTCTTCTTCTTCATGTTTTTTTTAATGGCCTTTATGTTCTTGAAATTGTAAAATTTATACCAAAACTTGAATCATAATTAATTAAAATATATATGTGGATCCTCTACGTAGGACAAGAGTGTTTAATAGAAAAAAACATATAGGATAAGTTTAGAAAACAATAAATAATTAGGTCATGGTGGGCAATGATGTGTGTAAAGTTCACAATGATGGTGGTGGGGGTGCCTTGGGGATGGTTGGAGGATTCCTTAGTGATTTTTCTTTTTAATATTCTTCATCTTTGTATGCATTTGTTTTAAATAAATTAAACAAAGTAAAAAAATGAAAAGAAATGTCACATACACACTTTGCTTTATCCTATTTGTGGTGTTATTCTCAAGTGCATTTCTAAAGTGGCTTGCCACTAAGAATGGCCAGTTTGGCATCACCAATGTTAGAGATTCAAATTGTTCATACAAAAATCATTGCATTTTAGATTCTCTTTCCCATTTTTGTATTGCCCATTTCTGTTTGCCAAAATATTTTTTTTCTCCTACTTTTGTATTTCTTTTTTCTTCTTTAGGGGTTGCAGGAGTGACAATTAAATATGAGAATTATGAAGGGCTTGACTTACCGGAGACTCACCCTTTCTCGAGGGTCTTTAGAAACCAAATAGAAGGACTCCCTCGGGCTGGTTGAGTTACGATCTTCAACGAGTATTATTTTGACTAATTAAAAATTATTACATTATTTATATTTCAGCGTAAATTATAATAAAAAATGTTATTACCCTTTAACCTAGTTTCGTAGATGGCATATATATATAATTTAAAGCCGATGGTCAAGAAATAATGGACGCTCTACGAGTGTAGAACCCTCAGACCAGAAACTCCACTACTCCATTGTTGAAATTATGTTTGTTGTTTGCTGTTCCTTTCACATGCATAAGCGTTCACTTGAAATTGTGGAATATGCTTTACGCATACATGTGTTTTTTTTTTTTTTTAATTTAAATAATAGTAATAAAAAGTCAGTTATTTCTTTCTTTCTTTCTTTCTTTTCTTTTCCTTTTTTCCAATTCCATTTCCAGTAGACGAGTGTGAGCTGGATACAATTTCAAGCAAAAACGATTTGATGTCGGCTGTCTATTTATATATATATATATATATATATATATATATATATATATAATATGATAGGAGATATAATTCATATATTTGATTCTTGACTTTGTTAATTTTTTTAAGTCATCGATCACATCACGCAGCATAATTAATCATTTTTGGTTTATTAGCAAGACATTTGGACATAAAGAGAGTCATGGATTTACCTTTTGAGAAGATCTTAATGATCAGATTCAATTCTAATTTATAAACTTATGTTAATAATAAAATTATCATGCATGCATAGACGACATCCAATTTCATTCAATATTCATCAGCAATCAAAAGATAAATAAATAAATCCAACAGTTCTTCATAATTAATTCTCAATATTCATTCATATAATTCCTTAATTTCACATTAAATAGAACGATCATTTGGTAATTACTCTTATAGAACTTGCCACTTTAAACGATTCTGTGTGTATATAAAGTTTTCTTAATGCAAAAATGGGTAATCTTTGCTAGCTAAGCTGGATTATTAATAATTAATTAAATCCTTCTTATCCAAAGAAGTATAAAAGGAGAAAGATAGAGATTAAAAAAGAATAAAGAAAAAATTAAAACAAAGCAACTTTTTGAAGCTTTTAAAAATGCATGAAGTGCTTATCCAATTGTCTGATAGATATATCATAAACAAAACGAGCTAAAGTAGTTAACACTATATATATATTAATTAATATTCAACTCAATAATCAAAATAACTTTATATTTGGAAATCCATTTTTAGTAATGTACAAAAATAGAACAGATCCGCATATAACGTATGCGTATCCTATCCTATTGGCACTAGTACACACCATATCTAATTTTAGTAAGACAAAAAATTGTAGAAACAAAGAATATGAGAATTGGGGTTGTTGATTCTGTCATGAGTAAGAGCAGTACTTGAAAGATGATTGTGCAAAGTACATTGAAATTATTATTGTTAATTAACGAAAGAAGAATATTATTATTGTTAATTAATGGCATAATCAAGCAATATACATTTCACTATAGAAATATTATCATCCATTTCAAATTTAAGAAATAAAAAGTGTATAATTCATATTCTAAATAAGATTTTTGACAATTTAATGTCAAATACCCACACGCTTTCACATGCATGTATATCGAATTACAGTATTGAAATTGACAGCTTGAACTAGACTATGATAGAGTTGGATTGGAACTTTATAATTAGTCCATTGATTTGTTTTCATTTCATTTTGGGTCCCTTCTGACTTAATCTTTTTTCTTTTCCCTTTTTTTTTTGGACTTTATCTCTTAATAAGTGTGTGGAAAAGCTCCCAAGGAAACCAACCCCAAACATTACTGGCCTTAAAAGCCCAAGCTACTTAGCTTGAGAAAAACATATTAAAAAAAAAGATTCAAAATGTTATATATCAATTTTCTTATTAAAAAAAAAACACACACACACACATATATATATATATAAAGTTTTTCACTGTTTTGGCCTCCAAGAAATTATTGGTGCATTGAATGTGTTACAAAAACGAATCAAGTAAAAAAAAAAAAAAAGGGAATTAAGAGAGAAAAATAAGTGTAATCTTGAGCCTTACTTTGATAATGGGGAAAAAAAAAAGGGAAAAGAAAAGAAGAAGGAGCTTGATTTAAAAGCAAGCCAGTCTTTTGCTTTGACATATAGGTATTAGGTTAGTTAATTTTTGAGGTTCAAGAGAGTTGATGAATTATTTTGCTCATTGTTTGTACAAAATTGGCCATGAACAATGATGATCATGAATAGTGGCACTTGGTTGGTGTTACACACGACCGCTTAAGTTTTTTTGTTTATTTATTTATTTACTTATTTTTTTATTTTATTTTGTTTTTGTCTTTTTAAGTCTGAATCTTGCCCCACATTATATTAATTTCAAATGGTACTTTATATAGAAAGACACACTGCTAGTACAGGCGAGGCAAAATAAAAATTTAAAACTAAATTTTTAATATATTTTCAACAAGAAGATAAAAACATATATAAAATGAGAGACCAGGGCTTACATTTTATTATCAACTTGATAAAACTTTGGGGCATGCCAAAGTCCCAAAGTTTATTTCAGTACTAATTTAAAAGCAGTAAATTAATTAAAATAATAGAATGTTGTGTGTGTGTTGTTCAAAGTTCCAAAAGGAGTTGTACTACATGGCACTTGGATTCAGAGTAGCAAAAGCAAGCAACTCCTGATTTTTTCAACTAAGGCCATGTCTTCTTCTTCCAAGATCAACCAAGCTTCTATTCCAGTTTCATCTCTTGTGCTTATTAATAATATAACATTCTTAATCTCCACACTAGCATAACTCACCCATCTTGGCTTTCCCCATCCAAAATCTGCCTTGTATAGTGGAAACCTACATAGACTGGTGAAGTTATAATTGTCTAATCCTTCAGTTCTAGGCAGCTTCACAAACCCCACTAGTTTTTCGCAATTACCTCATCCATTTCACCTCCTTTATCGTACTCTTCTTTAAAACCTTGTATCCCTTTCCTCAACAAAGCAACCAATTCTTGAAGGTTATCTTTTTATCAAATCCACTTCCTTCTACCTTCACTGCAAAGAAATCTATTAGATTCCCAAGAAAACTTTCAGGCAAGGCGGGTAACACGCTTGAGCGGATGTTGACGCATTGCATTAAGGTAGAAGGCCTTGTCGGACCCTTGGTTGCGCTTGATGCCTCCATTGCACATTTCCAAATGAGTGCGGACACTGCTTCAACTCGAGTCGGCTTCTTCACACTCTCACTTGCTGCTTTTCTCTGCAGAGCTGCAATCATGGGAGCGTCAAACACGAACCTCCTTGTTGAACACTTGTTTCTAACCAATTTGAAGGTGGCACCAGACTTTGATTCTGATGAGTTCCCCAAATGTTCTCTTGGTGGGAATATTAATGAAGCACCAACAAATTCAGGAAGGTAAAGTAGGTCGTTGGAACCACCGAGTGCTATTGAGGACCAGCTTTTGATGAACGTGCATAATGAGGCTGCGTCACTGACCTTGTGCGACATGCTCACCCCGATCGCCATTCCGCCACATTCGAACGAGGTTGCTTGGACACGAAGCAAAGGTCCTGTCTCTGCTTCTTTACTTGCAATATCAATTGGAAGGAATTCTTTTAGCCTTTCTACATCTGGGTTTTCGAGAATCTTCGATATGGAACAGTTGATTCTGGCTTCCACGAATTCAGCTCCCTCGTCGTTGCATTCTACGTAGAGATTGCTTCTGATTCTTCCTGCTAGTGGGTAGAAGTGAGTGAGCGTTTCTGACAAAGTTTTCTTCAGAAGCTGTGACCTTTCTGCAGCAAGATTGACATTGCCATCAACATTACTATTGGGGTAGAAGAGAACTATGGAGGTGTACATAACTCCAGCATGTTGATCCATGAGACAAAGCTTGAAGGATCTAAGATGGTGAGGTGTTGGGGAAGATGGTTGGATTGTTTCTCTGTGAAATACCTCGATCTTCATTTCTGAAAGTTGTGGAAATTAAGCCTATCAATATTTTTGTTTATTTTCCCACTCATATAAACTATCATATTTATAGCCTTCAAAGATCTCAATTTCATTTCTTACTATCATATTTATAGCCTTCAAAGATCTCAATTTCATTTCTTAGTTTGAAAGCATATTATTACAAACATTAAAAGGATATAAACTTCCTTTTATGTTTTAAAATGAGATAAGATTACATTTTCGGTATTATTACTCATAGTGACAAGGTTAAAAGAATTTGATCATCCTCCAATTAGTTTGGTTCTTGATTTTTCCATTTGTAGATTCAAATAGTCATTCACAACTTGTAAAATTTACAATCCACATATGGCATTATATTAGTAGATGAGTGAATTACAATGTAAGGGGCCTTGTTTAGTGGGTGGGCTCCTGATACACGGAGTCACGTCATGTGGCTTGTGAAATTTTACAATGAAAGCATTATTAATTTGAAACAAATGTCATTGAATGTTTACTAAATAAATAAATATCATTGCATGTTTAGTATGCAAATTCTTACATTTTACAACGTTACTCATAATGACAAAATAAGGTTCTATGCGTTTAAAGAATTTGATTAAATTAGATCGGTGCTTGATGTTCCATTTTACATTCAAATCATAGCCCACCAAATTAACATTTTTCCGTGATATATACTCTGGAAATTAATTACGCTCACATGCGTATACTTGGTAGTTGGTACCAAGCTGTCCCATAATGTATTTTTAACTAAAATATATGGATTATGAAGCCATTGAAAACTTTATGATAACAAAAGTAACATTATTTGTATGTTGAAGGTAATAAATATGATTATTTTAATTAAAATTTGTCATTATTAATAATTAACACCGACCGCATTATTCGTTTAGATGGCAATTTTTTATATGGCAATTTAAAATTGATTAGTAAGATTTTATTTATTTTTTAATATGAACAGACATTCTTTTAAAAAGAAAACATGGGTTTTGAAAACAAAATTATTACATGACTGTAAAATTTAATTTAAATAAAATGAAATAATAATTTATTTACTTATTATTAAACATTATTTGATATAATTAAGGAGACTATTCATTTTAAATTCATCCAATATATATATATATATATAGTGGACAATTTTAAGGCATCATTAGCGATGTTAGAACAAATTTGATACCAATTCAACGTCACAAACAAGTTGAAGTAAACAAGACTAATTTTTTGGAGAAAGTCAAATTAAAGACGAATTAACAAATAGAACTATTCTTATTATAATACGGCTGAAACGTCGTCGTCATAGAGAAGTTGACAAAAGCAATACCACCATTTCAGAATTTCTATAATTCCAATGTAAATAGTACGACTTTTTATGTAATGAATTTCCTTTCCTCTTTTTTCCGACAGAGGGTGTGTTCGGAAACTTGACGTTGGTTTGTCCCAATTCCTTTCGGGACGATCGGACAGCGATACTGAGAGAGATTGGGAATTGGGTCTTTCTTATTTTCTTTGTTTTAATGTAAATTCAAGTTTCCTAAACCCATTTTCTCTCTCAATTCCTCCACCGGTTTTCTTATCTCGCAAACTTCAATGGCGGACCATTCAGATGCTTCGCCTCTCATCGCTCCGTCGCCGATTACCGAGACCAACGAGATCGATCTCGAAGCCGGCCCCGGTGAACAAATCCAGTGCCGAATTTGTCTAGAAACTGATGGTATGTACTTAGTTTTCGAGTTCTTTTCAATTGTTTTATTAAAATTAGGGTATACATTGTGCATTTCTTTCTTTTGCTTGATTGGAAAATTTGAGTCTGAGTAAACGGCCTCGGAAGACTGAACACTGTAATTTTGGGCTATAAGTCGTCTGCTTTTTTTTTTTTTTATATTTTTGGAAATGCCAAAGAAGAGTTGAAGTGAACTGAGCTAAAGTAGTGGTATTTGGATTAGCTGACGAGAGGAGTGAACTGGGTCATATAAATAGTTGTAAATTTTGACTTTTTGAGTGGAGTAATTAGATTCATCAGTGTATTCACCAAAAAAATAGATTCATCAGTGTGTATGACACCTTCTTCTTCTTTGTAAATGCCCAGGTAGGGATTTCATAGCTCCTTGTAGTGCAAAGGCACATCAAAGTATGTGCACAGAGAATGTTTGGATCATTGGCGAGCTGTAAGGGTATGGATAAAGCCTCCATTTTTCTTCTTTTTCTTGTATTAAAAACAGTTAATATAATATTATAATCATTTGATTGTGTAATTCATATGCCTGGCGTCTAGTTTTGAAAAGTTAACAGCATACACGTACAAGGAAAGCCCAGAAAATAAAAGTCACAAATCACAATAATGGTTTTGCTCATGGGCTTATAGTGCCTGCATGCGGATATGTGAAAAGGCCGTTAACTGGAATCCCCTCAACAGTCTTGCCTCTTGTCAATTGAACTTAAATCAATAGTCAACTCACAAGTGTGACAGTAGAAGGATTCTCATTGGCCATGGAACCTGCCTTTATTTGTTGTAGCTCTGTTTTGTTCTCGTTAAATGGCTAAGTTACAAATTTATTAAAGATAGTATCATGAAATATTAAACTTATTCGTACGTTTTAGAAGATTAATTTTTTGTCTAAATCATAGCTATGCCTTAATTTATTCATAGCTCTGCCTAGGATCATCTTTAATGAATTTGAAGATATGCTTTTGATGTTATTTGCAAAAGATGTTGGATTTAGAAGATTAAGATATATTAAAATATTATTGATCATTATTCATTGGTATTTCTAACATTGACGGATCTTCATAGGTGTTTATGCAAATTTATTTGTTTACTAGATAGATCTGCTTATCCAGCTTTACTTTTTCAGGAAGGGTTTGCATTTGCTCATTGCACGACCTGTAAGGCCCCTTATCATCTGAGAGTTCATGTTGCTGCTGATAGAAAATGGCGAACCTTGAAATTCGATTCTTTGTGACAAGGGATATAATTTCTATATTTTTGGCTGTTCAGCTTGTAGGTCATCGGTTCTCTACTTCTTGATGTTCATCCCTAGGGCCTTTGTTGAGTAACTCTGAAATGTTTAAATTCCTGTATTTTTGTTCCTTGTGTGCAGGTGATTGCTTCACTGGCATATTTGGTGTATTTAATAGATGGTTACCAGCAATCTTGGATACGTCATGCTTGGCGTTTGATAGCGAGATTAGTTTCTACTACATATGTGGTAATATCTGAATTCTCAAGTCCTGAAGTAATAATCATTAACATTCTTGCAATGCATGCTTATAGTGGACAATGCTCATCAAAATATGTTTCTTCTAACAGTGTGTGTTTCTTATTTTTGTCATTTATCTATATACATTAGACCTATGGTCACTGACTTATCTTTATATTTTTGTTTAGAAATGTAGCACTATGAGCGTGATACATGTATAAACTCACTCCTTACCTCTGCTATATTGCTGTTCTTGTTTATGGTAATTTACATTGTGATGTAATACAGGAGCTCTATTGTTTTTCGCTTTGCTTGGGTTATCTGGATGCTTCATTACTTGTTATGATCAAAGAGTGCGCGATTTGGCTCAGCCTTGCAGAGAATTATGTCTTTGTTGCTGCCAGCCTGGGTATTTTTCTGCTGTATTAATTTTAAAAGTTTTAAATAACATCATTTGATTTAGGTCCATCTATCAAAGTTTCATCATAATCATCACTCTATTGAACAACCCCAATACTGACCACATTTTTTTCTTCAGTTTTGGGATGGAATTTTTGCAAAGAAGTAATTTTAAATGTTATTCGTTGGTTAAGAGGAAATGTGTAATTTCCATTACAAAGGCACAGCATAGTGGAAACTGTAACGGAAGTGTGGTTCAAATTGAACAGTGAGGTCAGGGAGAGCTCTTTGTAGTTGTAGGCACTTTCGGTATCCTTCATAGAGTTATATTCCATTTCTGCCTATCTGGAAGTTGAAAACTGTATTTTTGTGGACCATGGAACATGATATTATTGTTTTCCTTTTATTCTCTAAACTGGATTATTTCATATGACCTCTCTTGAAGAAGTTTGGATTTGATGAAATCAAGCTGAAATTTTAGCTGGGAGCTCTTTGTGACATCTTGGCTATTGTTACCTGTGCAGAATATATGCATTTTATGTTATATCTATGATTCTTTTATGAAATCTTGGCCAGGCATACACATAGGATAGACTGTGCTTGACCTCCGCAGATAAAATTGACATTTTGATCTGTAATTATGTAGATTGTTCTTATTCTTGGGAAGAACTTTCTCATGTTCTAATAGGTCTTTTGGCTATTAAGAGTTTTAATCTAAATCAGAGTTGGTAACTCCATTTTTGTTAATTCTTGCAGTGTCTGTACTGAATGTCATTTACCTGGCACTCTTTGTATGTGGACCGACTGTACCACATGCTTTGAAAGTTGTGCTAGTATGGCAGGTGAATGTGGTTGCTTAGGAGGAGCTGGTGAAGCAGGGCTACCATTACTTTTATAATGGCTTTGGTTGTGCTGGGACTTTTACTTTGATTGGCATATTCTATAGTGTTTTGGTGGCTACCATGGTTGGACAACGGATATGGCAGCGACACTATCACATACTAGCAAAAGGATGCTAACAAAAGTGAGTCAGGGTGAACTTTCTTTTCATTGTTTTTTACGCTGCAGTGATATTAATTTTAGTGCTACAGGTGTTAGAATTAGAAGTCATGTTTTGTTATTGGTGGGGACTGCAGGCTGAAAATCACCTTAGAGCACTTTGAAAGGAACATTACGAGACATCTCAACCTCTTCAAAATATTATATCTTTGTTAGGTTTGAGAAATACATGGAAACATGCATGCCTTTTCAGCTCATTAGTATTAAAGTGTAGGGTATGTACTCCAACCCCATTTGATGAACGCATAGACTTGTGTCATATTACACTAGACAGGATTGGATGGGTAAAGAATTTTATGTGCGTGTATGTACCGAATTTATTAAGTTTTGTCGAGTAAAGTTGTGTATGTTTATGATGCTGGAAGTTGGTTATGACCTTGGTTTATTTTTCTTCTTTTAGGAGTACGTCGTTGAAGATGTGGACGGTGAAATAACGGGATCTGATTGGTCTCCCCACCTCTCCCACCTGAACATGTTCAACAGTTGAAAACACTTGGTCTCTTATAGTTAAATTGGAAAGGAGGCATTTCAATATTCATAAAATCACTCAGAACAACATGATGTAGATACATGCGTCTGGCTCCCTCTTTACGGTAGGTCATTCCCACGGGTGGATTTAGCGGGGCCAATGGGCCCCATGCTAATCTTTAAAATTTATATATATATAGAGGATTGTTTATATATACATGTTTGTATTTTCACTATTGTGCCCCACAATTAATCAATCTGTGAACTTTTAGACAAGATCAAAATTGTCTCAGGAAGAAAACTATTTAATTCTCTTTATCATGTGGAATTACAAAAAGAATATTAGCATTTTTAGTAATTACTTACACATTTATCTCTTTTGAAAAAATAATAAAAATATTCATATATAGATCTCCACCCTAACAAATAACTCCATCATGTAAAATACTATATAATCATATTAATTTTTTGCTTTTTATATTTGATGTTTATCTCACTATTAAAACTGTAAGAAAGTTTATTGAACTCATTTTCTTCAAAAGCTCTCCAGCATTTCATCCATAAAAAATGAGAAAATTACTCTCCACGCATTTTTTAAAGGGTTAAATTTATTTACCCATGAATTTTCAATTTTAATATTGTGCCCCATCAACTTTTAATTTCGACACTTTGTATCTTTAACTTTCATTTCTTTGTCAGTTTGTCTAGATGGATAACTTTCATTCAAAATTCAAACAAAATATTCTCAAAGCCTTAATTTTTTATTCTCAAATGACCACCCTATGAGTCATGTGCTAGACATATAAAATATTCTATTTGGCTCATTAGTATTGAAATTGAAAATCCATAGAGCAAAGTGTCAAAGTTGAGGAGTAAATGTATTTAAGCCTTACACTATGTTTTATTGTCACATGATTAAACATATTAAAGCGTAGGTTTTATTATAACTCTTCACATGTATAAGAATTCAAAACAATTTTAATAATATGATTGATAGGTTGTCATGTGCAATGTGGAATAAGTTTCTAAGACGAAAGTGGAGGTAGAAAAATGGGATTATTTTTCCATCAACGTTTACTTTTATGGGACCTGTGTAATCAATCAGGTACACTGTGATTGGCAGTATCTTAGTATGTATGTATTATTATATTTGAAAATCCACCGACCATTGTCCATGCAACCAAACAAACTTGGATGGGGTGCAATGGATTAGGGCCAAAATTGGCCTACTTTCATCAACTTAAATAATAACCACCCCTCCACTTTGATATTGCGTCAAATTACCAAAAAAAATTAACAGCTCCGTTAACTCTATCCGTTAAACTAGACGGATAAAAAATCATGAGCTTGTGACATGACTTACCACGTCACTTGAACTCAGTCGTAATCTGTACCAGAACCAGTCCATTAGTCTCAAACTCTTGCCTTTTCAAAACTTTTGTCTCTTCCCGGTGAAAAGATTCGAGCTTCCAAAAGAAGACCAAGCCTTTTGGCTCTGAGATTGTCACCCACCTAGAGTTTTAGAGTACGAGATTGGTCGCTCGGAATCAAACAAGACCAATTGGTTATTGGGTTCTGTGCTTTTCTGGAAGAAGCCCCTGGAATCATGTCGTCTCTAATGTTGCTGGTATTCCCCATGGAAACCAGCTTTCGCATGAAAACACCGATAACCGGCTCCGATCGAAGAAACTTTCCGTGGATATGATATGCAGAGGGAAAGAGAACGAGAGATTGCAGAATGAGAGAGAAAAATGGTTATAGCGGTTCTATAAGCATGTGCGAGTCACGTGACATGTTTCCATCCATTTTAACCGAAGGAAGCTTCCAACTGACACAACAGCAAAGCTGATGGAGTTTATTTTTCAAAAAAAAATTGAGGCGGTTGATTGAAACTGGAATAAAAGTTTGGGGGTGTATTCGTAATTTTCTCCAAATTTTAATTTCATATTATAATCAGAAACAACATTACGTGGGTTTCAAAAACGAAACTATACGCGTTATCCACATTTCATTCGCTTGCTTTTGTCACCCACTGCCAATACTTTATATTATATGCCGAAAATGCCCTTACTACTTTGACTATCTTCCCCATCACGCTTTTTTTCTTACATTACAGTAATCAATGATCATCCACAACATCCTTAAAATCCTACGTGCTTCGTATAACGTGTTGGTCTTTTGGTCTCAAACCCACAGAAATTTCTTCCATAGTACTACATTCACAAAATATCTGTTAAAAAAATCAAAGACTTTAAGTCAATTACATTATTGACCCAAAATCCAGTCTACACTAGTTTTATAAATATTTTTAGAGCGTGTTTTTCATTTTTGTATTTATTATTTTATTATTCTAAAGCTGTCAAATTGAAACGTGAAAGCCACACGTTTAGCATAATAAAATGACATAACCAATGAAATGAAACGTGGATTGCATGCATTCCCCACAGAAAACCACGGCCTAATCAATTTTTAAAAACCCATGTCTCTGAAAACCAACAACACTAATCCCACCGACGCTATAAAATAATACCCAAAAAGATAAAAAATCAGTGGGAGAAAGAACAGTCCCACCAGTTCTAATCCTTATCCAATTCCATTGACTACCGGACCCACCTCTGCATTTGAATTACCATCCTATAAATAAGCCCTTCACATGTCGTTCTTGCCCATCAAAGTTTTCACTTTTTCAAGAGAGGCATTTGAATTTGTTGCTCTTCAAGTTTCAGAGAGAGAGAGAGATGACAGACATTGCAATTTTGGTAGCAGAGGAGTTTGAGAGGAGGGTGAGTGATTTAAGGAAGGTTGGGAGGAGCAGTGAAGCAGAGCAAGAAATGGACTTGTTTTTAAGTGTTTCAGCGATGGCTCAGACGCTGAAGAAGAAGATTGCTCAGCAAAATTTGGATTTCTTTGTCAAATGGACCAGAGAGCCCAAAACCCAGATTAGCCTTGCTGCTTACAGTGGCTTTTTCTCTGCTTAGAACCTCTTTTTCCTTTTCTTTTTTTTTTGTGTGTATATTTTGTCATTCACTTTCCTTATTTTGGCTTTGATTTGTACATACAGATCATCTTTCTGAGTTTAAGCACCCAAAAGAATTGTCCAAAATTTCCATTATTGTTGTTGTTTTGTTCTTTTGTTTGAATCTTTTCTTCAATTATAATACACTGTTATTATAAAATTGAATTTTAAACAAAAATTTTTTTGAATAAAAGCATATTTGATGAAGTCTATATAATTTATGTATCAAATTGTTAACAGGTGGATTTCAGAATTTGATAAATGAATTAATTTAATATACCATTTTAGGGGTAAATATGTAAAACTACTCAAATGTTAGGGGTAAATAAACAAACACTTAGCAGTATGCAAATTCTACCCTTAACAATGTTAAACTTCGCCCTATAATTATTTGACCAATAAAATATTTATTTTACTTTTAAATATAATTGTAATAATATGAAATGACTTATATGTTCTTCAACAGTTTAAAAAATACTCAAAATAAATGGGCAAGCTCCACCGGACGCGCCCTCACCCGCATATACGTGCACATCCCGCACAGTGACCAACATGGCTAATATTCCTACGATACATCTCAGCCCATTACGATCTTTTTCAACGGGCCCATGTATTGGGCTCAGGCTATGAAAAGACGGAGAAGAAATCAATCAAGGCTTGCTTTGTAGAATTCACCAAAAAAAAAAAAGCTTGCATTGCAGAGAGGCCCATTCTCTCTGCGTCTTCATAGACCCAGGCTGGACACCTAACCTCCATGCAGCAACCTAGTAGTTTCAGAACCCGACCGTGACTGCTCATCTGCCACGATAAGTCCATGTCTCGGCATGACTCCTCACCTGAAAGGTGTTCATCATCGCCCAAACAAAAAAAGACATAAAATAAATGTGCGGTGGTGGATGTTGGAAGGTGATCGTGATTTGTGAAGTGGGATGGAGTCATTGGATATTTTGTCGACGTTCTTTTCTGTGTTTGGTTGGTAGGAAAGTCTTTACTAAGAAATAAGCAAACCGGTGAATGGAAGAAATACAACAAAAGCGAAAAACGCATCGAATTTGTACAAGTTGCTGGGATGTTTATAGTTGTTTCAATTGAACAGAGATGCTCACAAATGTTAACAAAGCGACTAATTATACGAGTGATTGATAAATATGGCAAGCTTGTCTTGGTTTAATTTGTATAGTTCCTCAGTTTTTGTGTAAAAACTAACTTATAAACTTGATGGAGTGTTACCCTCCATGCAATTGGTGCTTGGCTTTTGAATGTGGCATCATTCTTTGAAGAATCGTATATTCGATTTTTAATTTAGTTTTGTACTTTATTATATTAACTTTTATTTTTAATTCGTTTTATCGACTGTTCTAATATGTAATACGTGTACAAGACTACAAATATATGGTCATAAAATTATAGAGATGAAAATATAAAGATACCAATTATAAAAATGATTAAGGCTTACAGTATGCAATGTTCTAAAGACAAATCCACTCTTATGTCTTGTGCTTGTTTCTTCATGCGTCTGCCTACAGATACAACAATCAATAATCCGAATTTGAATCAATGCTAATTCTGCTTTTTTTTTCACAGATATCTCCATATTTTTTAGGCGTGAAATTTATCTTGTTTGGAATTTGTGATTGCTTCCTCCCACTTATATATTCTATGAAATATAAAAATAAAATTAAGAGTGATTATAATACATGTAATTATATGTATTATATATATATATATATGTATTGATAATAATAATTATTGTATTATATATCAATGGCTTAATTACATATAAACTGCTTTTTAATCCAATTTTAAATTGCGCCACGTCATTATTTTAGCACCATGGATAGTGCATTTTTATTGGCGCAAATTGTACTTTATGATTGTCAAAGAACCACTCGATGAGGCCATGTTTGGCACATGGACTGCTGCTGAAATAACACGGATTGGATATATATCCACCTTATGGATATTGGATGCGACCAGTCCTCAAATTGTCAGTCGTTGGTAAAAGCGCTAGCGAACAAATTGGTCAGTGAATCGGCCCCATGCTTGTGAAGATAACATCTTCTTTATCTAAAACCAATCCTTAACTGACGTCTCTCTTGCTCTGCTAGACTTGTCACAGTTCTGTGTACTTGTATCTTTGTTGACTGAGGCTGTTGCATTTCATCAAACACTGACCAATATGAGTAAAAGGGCGTACTTTTTTTTTTTTAATTAATTATTTAAACTATTCATTTTCCTAGCTTGAGAATTGCGACTGATATTGTCTTAGACCTATATCATTCAACACTCTTAACCTGACAATTCATAAAAAAAAAACACTCTTAACCTGACTAAATTCATAAATAACCACCAACCTCTAGAAGGGCGGCCAGCACAATATTGTTGTCTTCCTCTCAGAGTTTGTTTGTTCCAAATTTATTTAAGTAGTTGAAAAGTATACAACAGCTCGTGTCATATATATTCATCAGATATGATTTTAGGTCCATCAGCATTTTCATTTTCCATGTATAGAAAATCCCATGCATATGTACGAGCTCAATAGGTCTTGATTAATGAGACATATACAATATTTCTCAAATACACAATTTTTTAATAAAATAAAATGACTTTGACGTGAATTTCATCCGTTTATAATTCATTAGTGGATAAATCTTTTTGTTATTCCACTTTTACAATCATATTGGAGTCTAAAATAGTTGGTTCGGCTTGATTCCTCCACCCAACTTAAAAACGTTTATAATTCGGTAGTGGATAAATCTTTTTGTTATTCCACTTTTACAACTATATTGGAGTCTAAAATAGTTGGTTCAAACATATGATTTCCGACACTTTAAAAATCTGAGTACATCCAAGCGATATGAATTATTAAGATTCAAAGTGTGATGAAATAGTGGGTTTTCTTTACGTTACATTAGGTCACATATGCTTCTCAAACACACATTTGTTTACCAAGAAGGAGTTAGTTCAGCTTACCTTAACACTATTGCTTTACTTTTAGTGCTAAACATTAATGGAAATCCATACCCATACCTCCTCTTCCACGCTTTCTTTGTTTATAACTCGTCCAACTAAAGTATGAATTCTCATTTTGAAGATTCAGATTTCTTGTTGTGCACTCAGTAATTGCATATATATAAAAACCATATTTTTTTCTTTCTTTTTTTATTTCTTTTGTGGGGACAACATCATTCTTTTATGCATTTGTGGCTCTATGGACTAGAGTAAAGCTAGAGTTACTAAATTATTATACTAACCTATGATATGACAATACATTATTAACTAGTTTCTTAGATTATTATTTTATTCTCTTTTTGATGTGTGAATCCAAAGATGTACATACCCTGAACTTTATCAACGAAAAGGAAGCCAAATAAGATTTTTTTTTTCATTAATTATAAGTTCTAAAATTTCACAATTCAAATATACATCTCCTATATTTATTAGATTCATATATATGATCGCTGTATGTGCAACAAATTTAAAGCAAGTACATAATTAAATAAGACGAAAAACTCTCAGCCTCGTGATGCATAACAGAGTTCCAAAACAATTGTTGTCCACCTCTATAATTAACAACACTTAATTTATTTATTTCACCAAGAAAAACACTCAATTTATTTATTTTGTGTTTTTTTATTTATAATAAAATAGATTCCGTATTTCAGTAATCAAGTATTAGTTACCCACGGCACTACTACTAGAATAGTCATTAGTCACTGCCATGTTATGACTGAGAACCCATCACAAAGTGTCGTTGTTGTTGCAGACTAAATATTGAAAGGAACTTGGAAGCATACAGGTTAATGCAGTAATGGTCCGAATGTTTGGTTGACATTATGGCCACAAAGTGAATTCGGAGTCACCCAGCTTTTTTTTAAGGTGGCTAGCCAACGGCAGTTTTAATTTACCTCGTATTTTACTATCAAGCAAAAACAATTACATTCACGTGAAGATAATGTACAGCGGAGGAAAACCGATAATATTTTTGCATCTGTTTGTAGGAGTTGAAATTTAAATTTAGATATGTTTTGTATAATATTTTATTATATTCAATTTTATTAAATGATAAATAAAGAAGAAATCGGTAGAGTACAAATATATTATATTAAACTATTACAGAATTATAGAATTATACAGACAGAATATTAAATAAATTTTATATCCTAATTGATTATAATTTCCAAATTGAGATTTCTTTTAAATTAAAAATAAATAAATAAAATTACATAATTGCCTTATATGTAGTTTCTATATATATATATATATATATATATATTATATAACTACTTGATCCGTTTAGTACTCGTTTAGCCTACTTTCTATATATAGCACTAAAGTATTTATTTGATCAACATTAAGACATATGAGTGATGACATATTGCTTGAGAATATAAAGTATGGAAGGATACTTATCTACAAATTCTTTTTTTTCTATTTATATATATACAATAAAAGAAAAAGGTAGAGAATTATGACTCATATATATTCAGCACTCTTGACTAAAATTATATATTATATACCACCTCTAGAAATATTATGCTCTCTCTCTCACTCTCCTTCTCTACCTCAAAGTTTTGTTTCAAAATTAATTTTTAATTACTTGAATATATAAATATACAAGCTTAATATAATAAGGGTTTTTTCAAATGAAAAGGTCAATAAAAGGGTTGCTTTTCAAAATTTAATCCGGAAATAAATCCCTAAATTTAATCATCCTCTTCCACATTTTATTTATTTGACTAGTACAACTAGCTTAGAGTATGATTTTTCATTTGAAGCGTTTGCTTTTATGAATTGAAAAACCAACCCTTTTTCTGGATGTCCAAATCATCCTGTTATTTTATATGCTAGATTATAGATGAGCAGTCACTTATTTTTAAGTGAAAATACATATACTAAGTGAGCAAAAATTCAAAAAGTATATATTAGCTTCTTTGCAGTTCAGTTGAGTAGTTCTCATAAAATTGATTTTTTCTTATTAGTTGACGAAAATCCCTTACAATCATAATGAAAATCCAAAATATCTCTTTCCATTACTTTTGTGAACCAAATTTCCCTAAAAATCCAAAATATCTTGCACTTACAAACCAAACCACTAATCAATTTTGCCACAAGAGGGACAATCCAGCAGCTTTTTCTTCTAAGTCAAATATAAAAAATTAATAATAAATTTATTTATACTTTGTCTAAAATCAATTCAATTTTTCATTTCGTTAAATAATTTGTCTAAATCACTTGTAAAGTGTATGCATATGACCCATAATTATGTCTGAATTTGATTACATGTATTAATATTTTTTTCTTTTTCTGAGAAATAAAAGAGTAGCATGGATATGACCGATCTATGTCCTTTAGGAAACTAATTATGAATAAAACAAAATGGCACCAAACAAAGAAAGACCAAGAATTAGCTCTGAGGTTGTTGATCATGTCCATTTTCTGATCGCGAAACGAATGGGGAAAAACAAATGCATTTGACCCTATTATGCATTAAGAGACTAAGTGTGTTATCTATATCCATCATCTATCTTAGTGATCCCTTTTCATTGTCACATCAATTTGGGTTTCCTATTTGCTAACTAAATCTAAAATACAAAACGAACCTTCATATTAATATTTATATAAAAATAAATAAAATATCATTCATAGTCCAAGCGGACCACTTAAGATTTTTACTGAATTATGACGGGTCATAGATCATATTGGCAAATAAATTAATGTGGGTCGATAAAAATTAATGTGGGTATACCCACCCTTAAAGTTTCATATCCTTTACAACTTTTTCAACTTGTGGCTCTTTTGCATCACTAATTTACTTGCTTTTATTCTTTCTTTCTTTTTCCCTCAAGGTTTCGGTACTTGTCAATGAATATTTATCAATATTGAATTGAATTTCCCATCTACCTCTCCCATTTTGCATTGAATTAAAAAAAAACGTATCATCTATTGTACATTTCATGTGCCCCACATGCATTCAGTACTTGATCTTCTTGTCCTTTTTGGCATTTTAAACAAAAATAATAATAATAAAATATATATTAGTTGCAGATTTGTACAGAGGAAAAATAGTGGATCTTATATCTATTAAACTCCAAATGCTATTAATAATTAAAGTTCCGAACTTCAAAGAGACTAGCCTTTTTTTTCTTTGATAATTTCAAAGAGACAAGCTTCTTAGGGAAAATGGTTCTATTTATATGTATGTTAAGCTACTCTATGAAAGTTATGTACTAGTTTGTTACTTCGAAGGTTCCCTAAACAAACACTTTGCAGAATATGAGTACAATATATTTTTTTTTTTCTAATTAAAGACATCACATTAGCTAGGCCACATCAATTATATAGTGTATAAATTGCAATAGCTTTATTAGGTTAGAGTGCATCAATATCTCTACCCTCTCTACCTACCAGTAAGGAATAATTTTGAACTTTATAACTAAAGCCCCTTCAGCCACTATAACTTCTGGTAGGTTATCACTGACATACACACACACACACACACACACACACACACACATATATATGTCTTTATCTTCAAAAAGTTTTTACAAATATTCATAAAGATCACCAAAACTATAACTACCCTAGAAATTTATCTTGGTCTCAATCATATATATTTTGCAATTTTTTTCTTCAGGAAACAAAACAAAAACTTCCTAGCATTCTTATTAACGTCTTCAACTAATCTACCAAAAAGAAAGAAAGCGTCTTCAACTAGTAGTTGATGAATTATTGACGAATCAATGCTGAGCAGAGTAATGCAGAGGGAAAAAATGAAAAATAATAATAATAAATCAAAGAGCATGTTGAACCTGTACTGGTCTGGTTTTTGTTTTCCTTTTAAAAAAAAAAAATTCAAAATTTATATTTATATTTTATTTATTTTTGTTCCATATAATGTTACAGCAGAGCAAGTATATAATTATTACCAAAAAGAGCAAGTATATAATTTGTCATTTACCTTTATTTTTTTCTCTTAAGTTATACACACTGCATTTGCTTTTCTCTCTTTGAGAGTCTTTAGAGCATGAATAATAATATATATGTTTTGAAAATAAATTCACTGCATTAATCTTCCTGCAGTTAAGAAATTTTAATTTCAATCAAATATACAAAAATATTATATATATACATTAATATTTTTCATTAGAAATCTATATTAGGTTTTTTTTTTAAAAAGACATCTAACTAAAGAAAAATTCCCAAAAAGTAAAAAGAAAAAGAAAAGAAAGAATAATACAGGAACTTCTATATATAATATAGTAACTTAAAATAAAAATTAATTAATTTAAACCTAAAAATATATATATGGTAATTAATTATATTAAATTCTAAAAATATCTGTGCAAGCTATTCCCGTGTAATGCAGACAAGAAGAAAATCATCTCCTCGTCACTCCCATCGTACTCTACCTGGTTCCTCATCCGGTGGTAACCGGCGACGACTTCTTCCGGCAAGACCTTGGTCCGGCAAAGAGGACACGTGGCCCAACACTGTTGAAGCCACTTGTCTAGACAGTCCCTGTGGAATGTGTGGTTGCATTGAAGCTTCCTTATCTTCTCTCCTTCCTCAAACTCCGACAAACAAACCCTACACTCCGGCAGCTCCGACCTCAACTTCTCCGTGAAAAACTCGTCGGGTTCATGTCCTCGATGATTTTCAGGTACTGGGTTGTGGTTATTACGCATTTGTCTGAACTGGGTTTCGCTCCGGTGAAAGACCTGATTAGGATTACGACCTCGAGGAGGAGGAGAGTGAAGAACACCGTGGACATGCTGTAGAGGTTGGAGAAGAACTTGGACAGAGCTGCCATGACCGCTGCTGATGAAGAAGATGATGACTAACAGAGAGATAGTGAAAAAATAAAAATGATAATTTAGAGAGTTTTACAATGGAATCCAAAAATGCGGATAGTTTTGTAGAGGCCGTGTTTGGTATATATTTATAATCTACTATTTGGGGATATTTGGGTTATGGAATTTTGGTGTTACCCATGTGAAATGGTGACATGTGGGTGTAATAATATTCTATTGCCTGGTTTTATTTTTTATAATTATTATTGTTATTATTATTATTTTTTGTAATGGTTGCTGTACATCACGATCAGTCTTCATCCATTCGCTGGGAAAAGAAAAAGGGTACAAAGGGTGGCAAAAGACAAGTTGCATAATCACTAACCAGTTACTTGGCTGACTTTGTTGAACGTATAACTCACTCAACCAAAGCACCATAAGTTGGTGGGCTAGTGACGGCTGACTTTTTTATTCGGATGAATAGAAAAGAAAAAATAGCTTTAAAGCTGGTCAGTTTAGAATTTTATAATTGAATAAATTTTTTACTGTTTTAATTTAAAAAGCTTTCTCGCACATAAACGATTTGAATATTCAAAAAGAATAGAGTTGTGCACTTATGAATGAAAATTGATCGTCTATTTAAATCAACATGTTTAATGTGATTATTAAGAATGTCAATACCATTGGAATTGGATAATAATGTTTTATTTAACAAAAGACAATTAATGGGTCAGATTCTTGGTATAGTAAGTCATAATTGAGTACTGCTACCGGTGTCAAATTGTGATGGTTTATTATTATTGATCGATAATTTAATAAATTAATTACTCTAATAATGTCATTAATTAACAGTGAGTTTAACCACGTGGGGTTGAGAACAAAATAAAAATACAATTCATTGGGAAAATGAAAATGTTGGGATTTTTTTTGGGTGTTTTTTCCCTTTTAGAATAGCAATTGGATCCATTAATTACTTGTTCAAGTTAAAATTGATTTAGTCTTTGAATTTTTTATTAAAATCCATGACATTGAATCAGGTCAGAAAATTCATAGCCTGCCAAAACAAAATTAATTAAATAAAAGTTTAAAAAATTCAATTTGCAAAAAATGTTTATATAAACTAAATATTTTATAATTATTTTATCTTTCGTTGTTGGCCCTACCTCATCAAGCGATGGAAATAAGGCAAAATGGTTTCATGGAAGATCAAAGTGACCGTTTCATCAGTGAGTGGAATCTAAATCATCTATGTCTTTGTTCTTTAATTAAAATTTAACATTTTATTTTCTTTCTTCTATTTAAAAAAAAAAAAGATGAGAATTTTTTAGTAAATAAAAAGAAGCTCATGAGAATTGTTAATTCAAAAATTAATTAGAGACAATATAAGGTGTATTTGATATTATAATTCTGTGTGAATCCATAGACAATTTTAATAATTTTTCTCCACCCTACATTTTAAAAAATTGAATACTTTGGGTAGGAATTGTGAACCCCAAGTCATAGAATTTGAGTGTGGGTCTTTGTCCTAATGTAAGGGTCTTATTATTATTATTATTATTATTCATTTCTGGTGGAAGAATAAAATATAGTATAACTAGTACGAATCAGTAATTTTTTTTTAATTTTACGTGTTCTATAATTCTTCATCACCTAGTCTGGACAGATTAAATTTGAGGAGAGACACTATAAACATACTAAGATTTAAATTCTAACCCTCAATAATAATAAATAGATATGAGAATCTTACAGCTTTGATATGCAAAATAAAAAAATTTGATAACAGATTCCAAATTCGTACCAGAATGCGTAACGTTAACCTTCGTGAACTAAAAGGTCAAGTCCCTTTCGACATTGTTTCGTTGGCGAGATGTGATTGGTTCGTACGGTAAGCGAAAGTGACAGGCACGTGTACATCACGTGTACATAACATAACTTGTCCCGTAATGTTCTCCAACGTCAGCTTGTCAACTATGCTTGTCGAGTGGTGCCCAACACGAGCTCAGCCTTATTGTTTTCTTTTCTTTTCTTTCATTTTTTTTTTTCATAAAAAATAAAAATGATAAGGACGTGATTAGCTGGACAGCTGTTGGCTTTTCAACCGTCCGATCTACTGACCTTCTTAATAAAATCCAACTTCCATCTTTTATATATTTTTTAACCATTTTTTTTTTTGGCTAAAATGAGGATGAAGTTAGCTTTGTTTAATATTTTTTTTTTCTACGATCTTGAAATAAGAGATTCAAATTCAGTATCATTCATTGAAAAAAATCATGGTTTCATCACTTATTAAGCTCTCTCTATCTGTTTGTGATTGATAAAGACATATTAATTTGATAGAATTTAATAAATTAAATCTTTACAAAATTCATTTTGAAAAAAAGAAATGAGGAATTGTATTTTATTTATTATTTCAAAATTTGAGTATGTGTCTCTACTCATTTCCAAAATTATCAGAGATATTTAAATTGTGTCTACTATGTTTAACACTAATTCTTGAGAAAAAATAGCAACCTAACATGTTTTTTCTTTTTGTTTTTGAGTCTTTAATTTGTTTAATTTCCTTGTTAGAAGAAACTTCTATTGGGCTGGACTCAAATGAAACCAAACGTGGGCTTACTTGTGCTCGACCCATCTCATATTGGAACTCTGTTTGGGCCTACAGTTCATAAAAGACAGCATTCCTTATAACCCATGTTCTATAAAATTACTTTTAAGCAACCCATAGGTTGTTTTCCTTTTTTCTTTTTCTTCTTCTTTTTTTTTTTTTTTTTCAAATTTGAGGTGTTCGAACTTGGAAAAACAAAGGCTATGCCACCTGGGCTGTCCTTTGGGAAAAAGGAGCAATATTTAATAGCATGATTTTATTTTTTATTTTTTTTGGGGTAATGTTAATCAATCAAAAATTAATTAGTCTACTTCTATTGCATCTTAAGCAAGAGTGATCAAGGAGAGGTCACAAAAAGTGTGGTCACACTGTCAATTAAATATTCTAATTATTTGCTCTATGTCGTGTGCGTATGCTATATATTCTAATTAATCAAATTATCGCATTTTGTGCGAAGAATATGCGAGTTTTGATCATATTCCTGTTGATATTTTGTGGAAAAATTATTGCTTTGTTAACTTGGTATATATTTATATAGTTGTTGAGGATCAAAATCATGCTTTCTTCATGAAGAAATCCTTAAAACAATGTTATACAAGACAAAAATAAACAAAACGAACAAAACAAAACAAAAACAAACTGCGTGTGTCATGCGTGATAGGGAAAAAAGACTGCCAATTTCATGCATACTGACCTCATGACTTATGTGATTGCATTAATTCTTTCATTATTTTATGTCAACATATGCTTTGTTTATACTAATAATAAACAAAAAGGAAAATCAAAATTGTCAAGTTTTACAGTGGAGTACTAATTATGTTCGTACTTAAAATAGATTTATTAATTTGTAGAGCAAGAATTTTGCAACAAATGCAATCCGATCATGCTCCACGCGGGAACTAATATATATATGTATGTGGTTGATATTTGATAATTAGCTAGGGGTAACTAGCTTTTCATCATGACATTATAGAAAATTAGAAAATGACAGAGTATATGTACAGAAATATTTATATATAAATGATATTCATTGGTTTTAAATTGTAGATAATATATGATAGTGAAATCAATCAAGTATTTGTATATATTAAAGTAACAAATATGTTTTTAGTGGCATATGTGCCGTGTGGGTGCATGAAGTTGAGTTATTGTGATATCTAATTCTAAGACTTACTAATTAGGAGACTCAATTCAATAAAACAATTACATATAATTATTGTAATTTGGAAGATATATAGTTTAAACTTATATAAATATATATACATATAACATATCATATGCTGAGAGAGAGAGAGAGAGAGTGTGTGTGTGTGTGTAATATTGTAAATTGTGTTTGCAGATTAAAACCAAAAACAAAAACACTTTTGAAAACGTGAACCAAAGATATCTGTCATTTTTCTCTTCATGAATTATCCCAGATGGAGTTTGAGTTATGAATTTATATGTTAAGTCTTGTAATGCACTAATTCATATATACATATATATAATCTAGCCTATGTGGATACCTCTAGGTTTAGGATTAGATTTTTAATAAGCAAATAGGCAAGGATTATTGGACGTTATAACTTTATTCGTAGAATATTTATATAGCTCCAGCTCTATGGAAATGAACTAATACTACTACTCTTTGAATCTGAAAGTTAAGCATTATTGATGTCAATGCAAATGTCTTGTGCTTGAAGTTGAAGATGTCATCATAAAAGCAACTTACCTGTTAAAGCTAATGTCCACCACTGACTTTCCTATTGGGTCCCATATCCATTATATTTGCTTTAATTTCATTGTTTCTTTTTATCCTTATATATATTTGCTCCACTGGGTTAATAATTAAGGTCAAATTTTTGATAGCTCGCGTGATTAATTATTTGTCCTTTTAAATTTCAGTTGCATTTATATATGTGTATGTATGTGTGCGTGTGTGAAAATCATGAAGGTATCGTTATCTCTGTTTAATGGAATTCTATTTCACACACACACATAAGAATATATCAAACGCAAAGGTGGTTGGTTACTCAAATTACATAATGTTATAGTGAAACAATTTTAATTATTGTAGCTCATGTCGCAAATGAAGGTACTCATTGTAAAGATTATGTTCGGGGATTTAATATGATGAATTTTCCCTTATAATTGGAACAACCGAACAAGGTAGGGTCTACTTATGAAAGTTACAACCAAACACTATCCTTTGCAAGGTTTGTGGATCTAAAAAGCATTCTCAACAGTCTGACACTTATCTGCTACTCTTTTCATGAGCTCATTGTAGGAGTGAGTGACAAAATGGGACTAGCCAGTATTCATTGCACCCTAGTGAACCTAAGTTTCTTTCCAATATATGTATCTATATATATATATATATATATAGGAATTCTTCGGCGATGAATTTCTTATTTAGTTGAATGAAAAATTATTAATGACATTTTATAAGTGTGGCCATATAAATATTAGTCACTACAAAAAAATTGAATTAGTCACGAACTTCAAAAAGCGTGCGATAATTAATCGATTCACGATTTTTGTGCCTCAATATCATATAATAACAATTTTTTTAGTAGATCGTTTGTAACTAAAGGACCGTAATAGATTAGTAATAAATCACGAAAATTGTCATTTCGTGACTAAAGATAATATCTTTACTTACGACACATGTTTAAGTAACTATACAACACCTTTACTTATGAAAATTATCGTTACTAATTAACAATTTTTCCGTGGTGAATAGTCATTTAAGTAACTAATTAGGATTCTAAATGATGATCAAGTGGCCATTTAGTTACAAAATATTCTATTACTTACGACCACTCTTTCGTTATTATTTGATTAATTATTACAAAATTACAATTAAGTAACTACATATTAGTTACAAATTTATATTTGTACGTAAAGCTGTAGCTACGATTATAATTTCAGTAACTAACATATTAATTGCGTAATATAATTTGTAACTCTCATATATTTAATAACGATTTTTTTTGTCAATGAAATATGAAAAGTTACAATTGTCATATACATATCATTTGTTACAAATGCTTAATCTTGTCAGTGTTTTTATTATAGTTACAAATATATATATATATATATATATGATTGCTTAATAATAGTTACACTTATCTTTATAATTATTATTCCAAAAATTATACTATATCCAATTTAATTCATTAAATTAATTTTTAATGAATTAATATTGGGTTACCTGTGAACACAACACAATCAGACAATGCATAATATATAGACTATACTTGGATTAAATCCATAAAATATTATAATCAATAGAGAACAGTCTGCTAATTGAAGCACCATACAACATTAAATCTATACTTAGAATAAATCCATGAGCAATTGTCATCGTCTACACTTGTCTGCTAAAACTAAAATATCATATAACAATTAGCTCGATATACTTGAGCAGCACTAAATCCTAATCAGTGTTTAACACAATTCCAAACATTATCGAAGAGAATCAAGTCTACATGGTCTTTTCTTCAACTATGACTCAAATGTAAAGTTTAAGGAAAAACCAATGCATAATTAGAGTTTCCATATAACATATATTATACCTAATCCTAAGTGGATACACGATAGTTCCCAAGTGTCTTACCAAAATATGTTGTATATCCATAGACCAAAATAACTTCCAAAAACATTTCCATATGCACCTTCCTCATATTCTCCCATCAATCATCTGTATATTAGATAGATACTGTGTCAGTTCAGCTACATTTTGGAATTGAATGAATCATAATAATTACCAATGACAAATCTATCCCATTATATTAAAGTTTATAAGTCACTCACGCTTGTTGTTTTTGTCATGCATAAAAGAAGACAGTGAGCTGCTAGTACTCCACCCTCGTTCCTCATAATGATGTCTAATATCATCCCACAATCTCTCATATAAGGATGCTTCCATTCCGTCTTGACATGCTTTCAACTAGGCCACTTCCTAAAGCCTTGGGGTAATCTAAAAGTACTAGTTAATGGCAAAAAAAATTAAATAATTAGAAAATAAGTACCTCAGATCCAAAGTCAAACAAGTTCCACAATGTTATTACATTAGAAATTGAAAGTAAATACACGTTCACCTCAAAGTGTCAGGTTTATCCATTCAAACCAATCCCCTATCTAGCTTATTACAATGCTTACATTTTTTGGACCCTGTTTTGGTGATTGATCTTGGTACACGACTTAAGTACTATAAGAAGGTAGCAACTTGGTTGAGGAACAAGTTATGTAATGTTGAAGCTGAAGCAAGATTGTCAAGAGCTGTCTACTTGTTTAGCATTGGGAGCTATGATTATTTAAGCCTTTTCTTGACCAATTCCACTATCTTTGAACTACTACAACAAATCACAATACATTGGGATGGTGATTGGGAACTTGACAAGTGCTATCAAAGTAAGCATTATTTTTTTTTCATAGACGTTCACTAATGTAGTAGCTTAATTTAAAGCTATGTTGGGTGAGTATTAATGGTTTTCATTTTTGGTAGGAAATACATACAAGAGGAGGCAGAAAATTTAGGTTCATCAACTCGCCAGACGGGTGTACACCAGGCCTCAAAATTATCAAACCAGAAAACAATGATAGCTGCTTAGAAGAAGTTACATCATTGGCAAAATTACACAACAAAGCTCTTTCAAAGCTTCCAATAATGCTACAAATCAGCTGATGGGTTTCAAATACTCACTCTATGACTTGAGCAAATCTAAGAAAAGAATAAAACATCCACACAAATATGGTAACTACTACACTCTTGGCTCTTTTGCACATCATCATCTAATGATTCTAACACATGGGCCTCTAATTACTACATGATTTTTATTGTGAGGTTAACTATATGCATGGGCCATAGCATGTCGAATTGTCAAGGAAAAGAGAGTCCAACTGGACTTCTTTGAATTAAAGCTACCTAACCTTTATTCCAAATCCAAACAAAAATGGTTCAATGGGCCCAAGTCAATCTAACCAGCCCTTTGTATATTTAAGTCTCTGGTTAAATTCTAAGAAATCTAGTTCTAGTTGTATCTTACATTTGGTTAGTTTTCAAGTTTTCCTATAGATATTGAACACAAAACTTCAACAGGATAAAATTAAGGCATGGGTTTTAGACATTTTACCAAAATAATTAATTAAAGAAACTTCATTATAAATGTAATAAAGTTGCAGAATAATTGTTGAAATTAAAAGGGCAATTTGTTTGTTATGAATTTTAAAGTTAGAGAGAAGGGAAAGAATCATGTTGTAGGGACGAGTCTGAGAGGGTGTTCGTGTGGAGGATGCTAGATCAATATAATTTGGAATGAAAATTCCAAAGCATAATCTAAGGTCTAAAGAAACAAAGAAACTTACTAGAATAGAGATTAAAAAGAGTACCAATACATGAGAGTAACAAATATACAGATATATAGTTTAGATAAGATAAAAACCATAAGAGAAATGCACATATATGGAAAAGAACAGAAAAAGAAGAAGACACATACAATCATTCCAACATGTGCGAGAGATAGAAGTCATTGTTACGTGGATGACAAATTTTATTGTTTATGATGGTACACGGAGAAACAAAATTGCATGAAGTATGGGTCATGTTTAACAAATAGAATTCCCTCAATGAACATAGAAGCCTACCGGATGGAGCGTTATCGGAGAGCAGACTAGAAGAATTTTGCATGGTGATTTTTCTGAGCAACAATCACCGCAAATTTGGGTGACCAATTCTCATCAAGAAACTTGCAGACCTGGAAAATACACAAGATGTTAATTTGGGTGACCAAGTCTAGAGGGCAATGTTCAACTTTCAAAACCTCAATAACTTGATCTAGTTCCATGTTCAAAACTTGGTTGAACTGATACTCAACGACTCCATCCCTAAAATTCAGAATACATAATCAATCAACAATAGGAAAGTACGTAGGTAAAGGATCAAGTGAAGATACAAGTCAAAAGTTCAAAAAGCATTGTGCAAAATATACTCCCATTATCCCCAAATATACAAGCAAAGTAAATAATTGGCAACATGAAGTTGTTAAAGCCACAAAAAAATGAAATAACAAAATAAAAAAAAGAAAATTCAAAATCAATTCATGCACACAGATTAACTAGTAGTAACACAGCATATAAATATTTCATCTTACCTATACATCAAGACAACACATTAAGATAATAGATTTGGTGATTCTCACCTTAGTTTTCACACTAGCAATTCCCACTCACTGTTTGGGTCAATGTGTTTATGTTTATAGTTCTCTAAACAATACAAGCTTCAAAGTCGGTTGCCTACTCAAATTTCAGATCCTAGGCTGGATACATAACTGAATATGACAATCGATCAGGTTTTAGCTTCCCGAGCTAGTATAAAACTCTAGCGAAGCTCACGAAATCGAAGAAAACACCATCATACAGTTGGAAAAATACCACATATAATGCTTGTATGCGACAAAAATTAACCACTCCCTAACAAAAGCGAGAGAGAAGAACAACTTGTTCCTTGTTCAATCAAACACCTTTAAGATTATATATCTCACCTCATTATACCATCATCCTTAGTATCGGAGACTTTCTTATACAATGAATCTATCATTTCCACCTTAGGCGATTGAGTACTGAGCGGATACCCTATACTTGAAAATCGGGGCCATTGCACGGGCTGAAAACCTTCTATTTCAATACCAAGTATCAAATCAATAAGTACATATATACTTTTCCCTGTGACCGTGCAGAACCACAGGGAGGAATTAACACTAACTTTTAGGTATAGAATTTTCACAATAATATTTGTTTTTCCAAGGTGCATGCATGCATGCAAGGTCTTGAACAAAACAAAATAAAAAAATGAGGAAAAAAGGCAAAGAAAGGAATAAAAATTAAGGTAGAAACACATTAATTATTCTCTGCATTTAAATAATTAATTAAAAATAATCATCATGTAAATGTATATAGATAGGGGAGGGCAATTAGTGAATGAGAAAAATCCAAATAGAGATAGGAGGGAAAGACTAGAGTGACCCCAAGAAACCCACATACGTTACCTAAGATTAATGCACGGACATAGACATCTCTATTTGGGAACAGGGCAACCCATGCTTATCATTTCTTATTATTGCAACAGGACACAAGAATTTTATGTAATTATTAATGTTGTTATGACAAATCAACATTATCAAGTTTATAATACTGAAACTATATATATAAGCACATGATTAAAGTGGGAGATATAAATTAAATTCATTTACTTGTTTTTATAGTTAATTTTTTATTAACAATCTACGGGAATGCAAATATTGGATATTACTTGGCTGGTTTGTTTTGAAGTTTATAATTCTTACTATTTTTCCTCGAGTCCAAACACTACTTACAATGTGATTAATAATTGTAAGCACTCGCAAAATAAATTAAATTATTATAAACATCAAACAAACAACTACTACGTGTAGTAAAAATACTAGTAATGAGCAAAAGGACATAAAGATTACACCAGCCAAATGCAATTAAGCTATCGAAAATGGACACGGAATTGAAGTGGGGCGTACTGGTGATTTATCCACCCTACAACAGGCCAGAACTGTAGTTCACATACACAACAACAATTTCCTTTAAAGATTCCTTTCCCAATTTTTTCAGCAACCATGCAAAGCGAATGAACGAAGATATGAATTATAAAAACAAATAGAGAGAGAGAATGGGAGTTGCTCACTTATGAACAGTCTCAGAGAATTTCTCTTCGTCCACGTACTGGAGTATCACAAAAACTAGCTCTTTGCTAAGCCACGACATGCTTCCCCTGTCCCTTAACATATCTAGAACCACACCCGCCACTCAAAGCCGCCAAAATTAGGGCTCCAATTCCCCAAATTCCACAACCTTCTCCCACTCTCCCAGTATCAATTCCTCATATTATCACCGCCATATTTTAAAAAGAATTACAAAATGACATGAACATTTATCAAAACCATTAGATACAATCTAAAATTATATACGTACACACGAGACCTATATGTATAGGTACCTTTCAATTTTCGTGTGTATTTAACATTTGTGATAGAGAGGATAGCGAGGTGCATCGATTCTTTTCACAAGAGACATGAAGAACAATGAGCAAAGATGAGTAAGTCGGTCTTTCGATCTCTACTCCCAAATAAATTTAAGATCAAAACCCCAAAAATTTTTAAAACCAAATCCTAAAATGAAAGCTGAAATTTAAGATGAAAAATCCCTTATTCACAAATGGCCACGACAACAGAGGACAATGAAGAATCATGGTTTGGCACCTTCGGATCTGGCTTGCAATCTATGGATGACTTCGCGAAATAGGTTGGAATATGAAAAGGAAAAGAAAACTTGCAGGCTTTCTCAAAGAGAATCCAAGCTTCCAATCGACGGATGAGTTAAGTGAACTACACCGAAATCAAGAGGAATTACAGGAAATCAAGAGGATCGACAAGTAGAAACCAGAATTACTCATGAACAATACATGTGAAGGCCATTCAGATTAGGTTATTGGCCCTAAACGACGTCGCTTTTGGATAATGTGAACAAAATTTGTTTTATTACGTGTAAAGTTACAATTGGTTTTTGTAACTAATTTAGATTTTTTATGCCACGTAAGCATTATTCTGGAGGGAAAGTTACCGCCAAAAGTGAATTGTGATGTTTTTGTATAACATTTTGTAACAAAGGCCTGCTTATAACTAATTGCAGTATATATATCCCTATTAGTTATGAATTTTTTTTTCATGTCAAAATCATATGCTTTAGTTATGAAAAAAATGATCCGTAAGTAGCATTTTCGTGACTAATTCAAAAATTTCTTGTAGTGAGTGTTGATACATAAGCACCAATGGACTCTGGTACGGAGAGAAATTTAATTGGTATTAGTTTTTTTAAATTTTTTTTTCAAATAGAATTTTAGTAAAGATCTATACTATGTCTATTATTGAACCCATTAAGTTCATATTGCAACGCTTAAAAAATATTATTTAAACAATCTCTAATTTAATTAAATGTGGAATTCCTCACTATAGAAACACTCTCTATATATGCACATGTATATTTTTTGTTTCCTAATTGACATACAGGTAGTTGGGGAGAAAAAGCATAATAATAAGAAAAATTATAATAATAATAATAACAATTATTATTATTATTATTGTTTATAGAATAGAATAATATATATAGTTATAGACAAACGTGGAGAAAAAAAATATTGATTTTATTAGAGGATTTCTTTATCGCGTATAGTTTTTAAGAAATGGCTTTTCTATAAATATTTCTAATTAAGGATAGATAGATTTGATAAAATTAAAAATCAATACATATTTCATATAGATACTTATTTATTAATTATTTTATTATTCTGCAATATGTATATATAATTTTATCAAATTTATTAGAAAATTTTGCCAAAATTGTGCAAAGTAACACGAAAACATGCAATAGATTATGATGCAATGCGAATGTTTCTTTTTTATTTTTTTTTGAAGGTGGGCGGCGCAAAGTGGCCCTATTACTAATTAACTAACCTGACGGCTAGCCTTGTCCATAATTAAAAGATATAACACAATATTAAATTACTGTAATACTTTCTTTTTATAACAGCCATATATAAATTGTCATATTGTCGTACTGGTTAACTAAATTACAATATCTTGTAACACACCCAAATGAATTATATACTATCATATTTATATGTTAGACTACTTATACTTACTATATACTATATTATGTGGTCCCATCCCATGCATGCATTAAAAAAAATTAACTTTATCTGTAACACATTCTTCAACTCAAACATTAAAGCAAGTCTCTAAATATAGCATAAGAGAAATGGGTTTAGAAAATAGACAACCTTTAGATGACAACTATATGAATAATAATATTAATAAAACTGCTAATAATAACTTATGTACGTCTTCCAAAACATTTATAAGAGTAGTATATAGTACTAATCAACTTTCTAAAGTTGCCAATATAATATTGAAGGAAACTAAGTGCAATTTAACAACTAATTGTTGTTGAGTCTTTTTGGTAGCCATTCATGCCAACATCAATCAAGTCCTTAAATTGAGTGTGTTTTTTTGGTAAAAAGTCCTTAAATTGAGTGTTGGCGCAACTAATTATATATGTACTATTATCTTTTTCACTCATCTTTATATTAGACACCCCCTTGAGCACTAAGTAGGGGTGAATAGTTTAGCCCCACTATGAAGCTCTTATACTTTTATATAAGAAGATGCTACATGCTCAAATTTTTGGCTTACGGACTCATTTCTTCCAAAGTTAAAAAGGATGCTACAAATTTCAAATTGAATAATGCTATATGTACCAACTGAAGACGTGATAGTGCTGGATTGGATAGTTTTCGTGTGGAGTTTACCTTTTTTTAAAATTATTAGTTTATTAATTAATAACGCAACCCCACATCATCGTAAATAAGTTGATAAATGAGTATTCATAACAATAAAAATCAATAATATAAATTAACTTCTAAAGTAACGAGTTATAATATTTGATTGATAAAAGTTCACTCTGTCTTTTTAGTTTTTATTATTTTGTAAATAAATAAAATCACTTCATATCTTCGTTGGTAAAAGAGTTGGCACCTATTCATTTTAAATTTTGAGTTTCACAAAATCTTTCTAAACGAGTCATGATATATTGTTAAAACTAATATAAAACTTATGATGGACGTAGAACTCATAGCTAACACTTTTTTATGGTAATTTAGAATTGAATTAGGTAGCCTAGAATTTATAATTGTTAAGCATTTTTCAAAATTAAAAACCCATATGATGAAGTAGCAAACATAATACTTGTCATGCCATTAAAAAAAGATTTAGAATTCAAAATTTAAGATCAATAATTAACGTTATATATATATAGAATTTCAGAATCTATATGGTCAGACTCAATCACATTTAAAAAAATTTAGCAAATTTTTTATGTTAACATTGTAACTGGTTTTTTAGGTTCTTTCTTGAACTGTTCGTAGTTATGAAAAATTATAAAATACTTTTAATTTGGTTCCTCTTCCATTTTTCTATTTTCTTCCTTTGAATCTTCCACAATCTCACAAATTTATTATTTATATGCATTTTCAAATTAAAATATTAATTTTTAATTAAAAAAATCCATTAAAATGTGTTAAAATACAAAAGAAAAATATTTTTGATGAAATTTTGAATTTTAGAATTTCTATAGATTTTCAACTGAAATGCCACTAACGTTCCACCGAAGTTCCAGGTCCAGTTACTTAAAAAATACTTCATTGAAGTTTGAAATTTTTGAATTTCTCATTTTTTTTGTTGCTATTTTTGTGCATCATGTATGGATTTTTCAAATAAAAACCAAACACTAATTTAGAAAATGCATGCAAATTTCAAACTGTAAAAATTCACTACTGTAGAGGAACCAAAGACAATTATGAAAAGAACCCAAAAAACTAAAATTTTAATTCTTACATGGCTAAGAAAACTCAACTGATATAAACTGATCATCACGTCAACAAACCAAAACCAACCCTACCAATTCTAAAAGATTTATTTCTTTCGGTGGTTGCTGAGCCCTGTACGATTCATGCCCCAATTGGCTCTCACCATTAAAAGTTTTACTTTATATGCAGTTGGGATAAACCGAGTTAAATTTTGTAATAACTTAATAGGACCCCTAGGCGGTTGACAGATAAGGTTCTAGCTAATTGACCCAATAATGTCCACCTAGGCAACCTCCATTTTCAACCCTCCAATAACCACATCTGATGTGGTTGTAGAGTGTGCCACTTCTGATAGAAAAAATAAAAATAAATAAAATAACCAGGCTTTATTTATAATACCCACTTCTCTTTCCCTCTTGTGTTTTTCTACTTGAGAAAAAAGTATGGTTAGCTCACGAGGCCACCACTATTCCATCTCTCTCTCTCTCTCTCTCTCTCTATTCTATAGCTAAACCATCTTCTCTGACATTAAAATAATACCAATTTAATTAGGGGGTGGTTGAGTCTAGTTAAGAAAATACCAAAATTGGTATAGTTGCATGTGAGACTAGGGACAGTATCAACATTTAATATATGGCTTGCTCACTAGCTAGCACCCACATCTCCCAATTCCCTCCTATAAATACCCTCTTTGGGAAGCCTACCTATCTCACCATTAAAACAATCTCAAACTTCTTTCCTAGCTAGGTTTTCTTAGTTGTTCTTATATATATATATATATATATATATAATCCAATATGTCTTCCATTGGAGCAAGTTATGCAGGAGTTTATGTGATGCAGAAACGCCAGAAGGAGAAAATGGAGAGGAAGGAGGAGGAAGAAAGAGCAACCAAATCAGGAGAAGCAAGTCATGCGAATCATCATGATCAAAACGTTAAAGTTGGGAGGACCAACAAGGTCTTTCCTGGTAACTTTCCTGGAAAAGATTCTGCTGGGAAATAATAATACTACTAATAATAATGTTAGGCTTTTAATAATGTGGGTATATCAATGGTGTTGTGGAAATCATAGTTATAAATGTTTGCTGGAATTAAAGTTGTCGAAAGAAGAAAACAAAAAAAGAAAAGAAAAAAAAAGTGCATAGTTTGAATGTTTGTTTATGTTTATCAAGCAGGTTTGCCTTGTGAAAAGTTTGTAGTTTTTTGCACTTTCGTTTTGTGTATATTTATGCAAAAGATTTAGTGGTGTTTTATATCCCAAATTGAACACTTTTTTTTTTAATTCCTTGTAAGTTTGTTAAACATTCAATTATATATGCTCTTGAAGTACAACTGAGAAATTTTTTTTTACTACAACAATGGCTAGATTGTCCAAGTGAAAGAAGGATATTTTTCTACGTACTAATTAACCAAAAATAAATAAATAAAGGTCTTGCTTGGGCTAACTGTGAAACTAATTAGATGGTTCACACAAAACTGCCCGCAATAATAATAATAATAATAATAATTTCTACTATTTTTTAATAGAAGTTGTTGATGTTGAGGGTAATGAAGTAAAAAATTGTTTCTCTTGTATAAAAAACAACCTCCGATTATATAATTTAGAAGAGGAATTTCATTAATTCCATTATTCCAAAAGCTCATATATATATATATATATATATATATGGAACTGGTTCTTCAATTTATTTCTACTTTTAATTCTTGGGTTTTACTTATTATTTTTTATTTATTAAAAAAATAAAAGCCATTTTCGTTAAGTAATAACCTTTGATTTAGCTAAAGAACCTTGGTATTCAACAAAAAAAAAAGTCAGCTTGAAGTAGTTGATAAACTATGTACGCCCACAGTAGTATTGTTTCGGTGATGAAATCGTGGGCTGCTAATTACTTGGGGCTGTATTGCTTTTACAAATCTATGTGTTTTTTCACCCTTTTCTTCTACAATCTTCTACATCCACGCTTATTTATGTCCAATTCAAAATAAAAGTAAATAAATAAATAATACTAATAATTACAAAATTATTTCAAATACTTATTCATTTGGACCATTGTTTTATGAAAAATTAAAAGGTCCTTTACAATGAAATATTAATGGATTTTTGTTATTACCAAAAAAAAGAAAAAAACGCTATATATATATATATATATATATATATATATATATATATATATATCTGCTTGATTAAGTTCTCTGTACATGAGCTAGTTATGGTGGCCCAATGAGTGCAGTATTCATTTAACAGAGCTGATCTCCAACTGCAGTATCAAAATAATCGGAAACATTTCAAAATTAATCAAGATCCAAAATCAGAAGCATTTCTAAGGATTTTTAAATTAACTATAAATGTGAACAAAAGGAAATAGCAAATTCAAAACAATTCGCATTGTTTTTAATTTGGTGTTTCTGTTTTATTGTCATTCATATTTATAAATAATATTGGAATTCTAACCAACTTTATAATTAATACTAACTCATAAACAAATTGCACACAAATTTAAAATAAAAATAAAATAAAACCATAAATAAAAAATAAGTGCCCCTAAGATAATTATTAGGTAACTTAGTCTTTAATTACATAAATTAACAGAAATATCATCCGCACATTTGTAAACCTATATTGAGAAATACATGGAAGTGGAAGCAAAAAGGGTAACTTGTTTTATTACCCTTCCTTTGACACACTATCTGAGCATGCAATTAAGTAAAACAGTGGTAGATTCATCAAAAAAAAAAAAAGTAAAACAGTGCTAGAGATGTCATCACAAAGAGACATGCAATGAGACAAGTGGTGTAAATTGTATAAAACTAAGAAAAGTCTTTAATAATGTTCTTTCTTGTTTCAATTTTTTACTTAAATATAATCTTATTTAGTGTGGTATTATTCTACTAATTTAATTGTCTCCACAAAGTTTATAATTTCGTCTGTGTTAATTAATTATTATCATCTAATTGCTTTTTTCAATTTTTCCTCTATTGGTTATTATGTTGCACAATATTTGCAAACACATATACATGTACACACACGAAAACCTAGCTACATAAAACAAAAACTGTTAATTAAACAAAAAACACAAAGATTAATTTATTTGGTTAAACTCATACAAACATATATATCATCCTTGTGTCTCGAAACTATCATTCATTTTCATTTTCATCTCATCTGCTCAACTTCTGAAGCAGAACTCAGTGCTTCCATGAAAGTAATAATACCCTGCTTGTTCAACCTCCAAGCTTTGAGGCGACGATGACGCAGCTGACATCGCAGCCGGAGTTTTCTCCTTCAAAAGATGACTGTGTCCGGCCGCCACAGCCCACGCTATCTCCACAGCTTCAACAAGATCAGTAAACACAGATATGGAAGAATAATCAGCAGGCTGGTGATCACAGTGCGCGAAGCTGTTCTTGCTTCCCTCGGCCGGTTTAGGTCTTGCTGTGCCTATTGTGTCTTGAATGTGGACGCGAATGGCTTTTAGGCTACCTGAAAGAATGATGTTGCCGATAATTTTCGACGTAGTAGACATGCGAATCACCTTTAACACGCCTGAATTTTGGTTGGCTATAGAGAAAGGCGATCTTCCTGGGATGTGGCCCAATTGGGATAGAGTTGCATGAGCTATTTGTTCAACTTTTGACCTCATAGCCTAATACCACAATAAATATTCATATAAAAATATATGTATGGCAGGTTAGTAATAGTGTACTGTATTATGAATAATATATAAAGGCAAGTGAGAGATATATAACTAGAAGAAGATTTAAAGCTACAAATATAAAAATTAAGCGGTGCGCACTGATAAATAAATTAAAGTAAAATAAATAAATAATTTGATACAAAAATAAAGTTCTAGATAAAAATTCATGCTTCCTTATCATGATAAAGAAAAGTAGTCTTTTAACATTTTTAGCGTAGGGGTTCTCCTTCTAGCTAGATATGAAAAAGACATGAATTTTATAAAATCCAACCTTACCTACGGACAAAAGTTGAAAAATTAACCGATTTAACTCCAAGGTTGCTTCTGCATTGAATTAAAAATTCAAGGGGTTATGATATCAAAATCAAAGTTCAGAAGGCAAGATACTACATAGGTGATAGGTCAGGAGGCATTGCCACCAAAATCCCATTAAAATTTGATTGACTTGTAGAGCATTTGCAAATGGACCATTGTTTTATATGTATATAGGGCACATTGATGTAAAATTAATTTTAGTAAATATATCTAAGATTCACATATATAGGGCACGTTTATGATCTCATACAGCTGAAGCATATGGGATTTAGTACATATTGGATATCTTTTCTTTTCTTTTTTTTGGTAAAAAGTATATATTGGATATCTACGGCTGAAAAAATCAGCAATTAGTAAGATTAATGAAAGAGGGCTTTGAGATTATTTAAAAGGCCCTGTGACACTGGAATTTCCACTCCAAGAAAGTTGAAACAGTAGGATGAGCCTAGTCAAAAGACATATTCACAAACATTGTCACATAGCTCATACTCTTTCACACACCTCTTCTCACTCCACAGCTTAACATACCTCTGTATGGTCCACTTCCACATCATGCTGCCCTTCCTTCCTTGAAGCCTTCACAAGTAAACAAAACAAAACAATTATTTATATATATGTTTAATACTTTTTAATTAGCCTAAAATGATTAAGAAATGGCAAATATTATACCACATTTAGAAGGGTGATTCATCAGTCTATTTAGTGACCAAACTTGATAAAGACCCTCTGAAGAGTGTTAATCAAGTGAGATTTGCAACTGGAGGGTACTGGAGGCCGTACAAGAGGGCTGGCATGGAAAATACGAAGTCTGTTGGCCAACACGTATGATAGGGTAGTCCTTTGCTAATGGCCATTGAAGAACACCCACCATGCAAACACACATCATAACGGCCGTCTGATCAAGATGATCACCAGAATCATGTCCATTCATCATCATCAGCAAGCAGCCGTGCATGATGTGGTTGATCATGAACTCCCAATATGAAGAAATCTCAACGTTCCTTCTTTGTCGTAATCCATCAGCACCAATGCTGCACATTCGAACCTGAATAGCTCGGCGAAACTTCCATGGATGTTGTTAGTCGATGACCTTGAGGTTGACATGATAGTCACAAAATCACCTGCTCAAATTAGGGTTTTGGTGGTCAATTCACGCTCACAAAGGCAAAACAAAATGTTAGTCATCACAAAACCAGAAAAAAACTAACAATTAAAAAAAGTTTAGAGCTATTAATTAGAACCAAAACAATAAGATATATAAAATCTCAGTTCTTGCTATAGGCATAATATTTGGTAATATTTACTTCAAACACTTTAAATGCGTAAAAGAAAAATATTGACCAAGTGAGATAAATGTATTAGATAATTTGTTGAATGTCCATTTATTATTTTTACATTTGAATATTTGGTTATAAAGTTTGAAGATAGTCTTTTTTCATGCATTTCTTTATTATAACCTAAAGGTATAAAACAAATAACCAATTAATTTTCCATCATTCTAATATAGTTTTTCAACTATATTTATTAGTGGATGTGGCAAATTAAATGAACAATGTTTGACATCTAATTCAAAAAGGTAATTGCGTATGCGATTATTTCGATCGTTCATTTAGATTTCTTTGTTAAACGATTTATCTTTTTTTTTTTATTGATAATACGACAATATTAAAAATTTAACTGTATATAACATCATAGTCTGCAACATCTCTTTCGTTATTTTGGCGTCTATGAATATGTTAAATTTGTTACTAATTATTATTAAGTCGTAAAAATAGTTTCCACGTATATCTTTCAATTTTTTCTCTATGATTTTTGTAATGTAAATTATCCCTTGATAACTTTAAGCCATATTATATTAATTCTCAATTTAAGCAATGTATACCTAGTAATTGTAACAGAGACAAATTCTTATATTAATTAAGTAATTAATCTCTAAATTATTTTGCATGGATAAATGTGTGTAAAATAAGGGAAAATTAAGGTTTAATGTGATATCAATTATGAAGATATCCTAAATTGTAGTTATTAGTAATGTTGAGTAGATGACAAGAGAGAGACGTCATTAAAACTAACATGTTACATAAAATGATTAAAAAAAATTAATCTGTCTTACATTAATTAAATTATAATTGAAAAATCTAAATAAAATAAAATAAAATTGTAATAGATATATAAATCATTTTCTCAAAGAACAATATTCCAACAAATTGTTATTTCTCATAATTATTTCAATAATTTCTCAATTCTTTGTTTATCATTAGTTCAATAAGTTTTTCTTATTGTTAATTTGTTGTTTCTCTTTATCTGCATTGATTTCTTGTAGATGTATAATCTATAATAATTCAATTAAACCCAAATAATAATATCATATTTGTAATAAGATGGAATGTGATATGAATTATTGGCCAATTATTGTTCTTTTGTTAGTTGTAGATAAATTGAGGAGGACCCACTTCAACTTTTTGGTCATCTGACAAAAAATAAAATAAATTGCCGCAAAAAAAGAAGAAGAAAAGAAAAGTATAAAATTAAGAATCAGAGATCTTGGATAGGTCCGAAAATGGAGTGGTACGGCCAACAAGTGGTACTGATAACGGGGTGCTCGCGGGGAGGCATAGGCCACTCGTTGGCACGCGCCTTCGCCGACGAAGACTGCCTGGTGGTGGCGACGAGCAGATCTCTGAGCGCTATGGCCGATCTCGAGAACGACTCCAGGTTCTTCCTCCAAGAGCTCGATGTTCAGTCGGAGGAGAACGTTCAGCACGTGCTGTCTCAAGTGCTTGAGAAGTACGGACGGGTGGATGTGTTGGTCAACAATGCTGGGGTTCTGTGCGTTGGTCCTCTCGCTGAGGTCCCACTCACACAGCTGAAAAACACTTTCAATACCAACCTTTATGGTAACACTAATTTTACCCTCTATTACCAAATTTATTTTGGTCAATTATTTTTTCTAGTTTTTTCTATTTAAAGAAATTCCAATATGTTTGTTTGCATGCTCAAGACATTTTCGTATTTTTATTTATAATTTTTATATATTACCCAGTATACTTTCATGTCATTTATCTTTAAACTATTCCTGCATTCATGAAAGCTGTAACACGCATTTCGATTGTCTCTTTCACAGCCTTTCTCTGATTCTTTGTGTTGTTTGAAAAGCACCGACAAACCAGATGGCTTACGTACCTTCCTGATTCATTTCTTGTGTCAATCATGTCGTAAACTTTTATAGGTAGCATGAGGTTGATTCAAGCTGTTGTTCCTCACATGATGTCACAAAGGAAGGGAAAGATTGTAAATGTTGGGAGTGTTACTGTTTTGTCCCCTGGACCATGGGTTGGTGCTTACATTGCATCAAAAGCTGCTCTTCATTCGCTAACCGATACTTTAAGGTTTGCCTGCCATCCCTCTCACTTCTTCTTTGTATGCCAATTTTGTACTCCATCATACTAGTTATTTGTGCTTTTAGGGTCAGATGTAGCAGATCAGTAGTGTACATATGAAAGGAATGGACAGTTTGAACAAAAAATTATTACTGTCTCATATGTTATATAGGAACACACTTAGTTGTCTCTTATCTGTATATTTTGAATGATAATAATGCAAGGAATGGACTCGGTGTACAAACATAGTTGTAGTTCTGCATTCTGATTGATGAAACTCCTTGGCTATGCCACTGTCCATTAGGCCCATCACATTCGGGACTGATAGTTTATTGCAATCGAGAATTGATGCAGGCTTGTATCATCTGATATTTGACAGAACTCCAAATTCTCCGAATAATCAGATACACCTATATCCCCACATATTCAAGTCATTACATGGACCTAGCCATAAAGTACCGTACCCTAACACTAAATGTGCTTGCTGGATTTGTCTTCTTTTTGGAAATTATTTTCCTCTGTATGTTATATGTAACTATCTTATTTGCATGATTTATTAGATTGGAACTTAGACCTTTCGGGATAGATGTCATCAACGTTGTCCCAGGAGCCATTAGGTCAAACGTAGGAAATAATGCCTTAGCCAGCTACAATCAGATGCCTCCACTAAAACTGTACATGGGTTTCGAAGCTGCTATTCGTGATAGAGCCAATTTTTCACAAGGACCGAAGTCCACCCCGACAGATGAGTTTGCAAAGAAGACGGTGGCTGTAATTCTGAAGAAGAATCCGCCAGCTTGGTTCTCCTCTGGCACCTACTCCACCATGATGGCAATCTTGTATCATCTACCAATTTTCATTAGAGATCTTGTCATGAAAAAAGTAATGAAATGTTAAGTTCCACTTTACGTTTTCGTCCATTTGTGTGTGTACCGCCGTTGTATTACCTTGCAGAAAATTATTATTTTGACATGTTTTTATTTTCACCATTTTGATGTATTATTTTTGTAGTAAACTCTCACCGTTTTGATGTGACGTCAGGCGAGGTATACAAAAGTAACAGTGGAAGTATATTGGAATTCAATGGTTCTTAAATAAGTTCAACAATCAATTTCTCATTTATTTGTTTATCTTTCTTTGGTGCCACTAATTTTTTTCTATTGCTAATTTGTTGTTTATCTTTTATATCTCATTGATTTTTCTTATATACATGTTTGTATGTAATATATAATAATTCAATTAAACCCCCTTTTTTTTTTTTTTTTCTTTTTTGTGTGGTTAAAACCACTCCGAACCTTCTATTTCGAAAATAACCCTTTTAACTTTTTGGTCATTTCAATCTAAAATATTAATTAATTACATCAAAAAATTAATAATAATAATAAAAACACCGAAAATGTGGATAGATTTTGTGTGGAAGACAAAGATGCACTGGTCCGCCGAACAAGAAGTGGTACTGATAACTGGGTGTTCCCGGGAGGCATAGGCCACGCGTTGGCACGCGCCTTCGCTGACGAAGACTGCCAAGTGGTGGCGACGAGCAGATCTATGAGCTCCATGGCTGATCTCAAGCACGACTCCAGGTTCTTCCTCCAGGAGCTGGATGTTCAGTCGGAGAAGAGCGTGCAGCACGTGTTATCTCACGTGCTTGAGAAGTACGGACAGGTGGATGTGTTGGTGTACAATGCTGGTGTTCCTTGCGTTGGTCCTCTTGCTGAGGTCCCTCTCTCTGCTCTGCAAGACACTTTCAATACCAATGTCTTCGGTAACACCCTAGTTCCAACTACTCTCTCTCTAAATCTATTGCCAATTAATCTTTGGTCATTTTCATTTTATTTTTTTACCTAATGTATGTATATATATATATATATATATGTATATGTATGTAATTAAAAAAAATTATTATCAACAATCATAAACTAGATTGAACCCTTGGAGGTAGCAGGAGATAAAAATCTGAATAACTTGGTTGTGAATTGTTAATAAATACAAAAATTAAACTATATATAAATTTCTCAATGTGCGGTTGGACTCAAAAGAGTCTGGAGCTTGTGTAACTGCGGTTGGTGGTGCCTAATATCATTTTCTTTGTTAGAACTGTGCCTGATCGATTATATTAGATATCAAATTGTAATTTTTTTTCCTGTGCATATTCATGTCATTAGGGAGCATGAGGTTGATTCAGGCTGCGGTTCCTCACATGGTGTCACGGAGAAAGGGAAAGATTGTAAATGTTGGAAGTGTTGCTGTTCTGTCCCCGGACCGTGGACTGGTGTTTACACTGCATCAAAAGCTGCTCTCCATGCACTTACCGATACGTTAAGGTTTTGTCATTGCCACCCATCTCACACTCTTTGCTTAATAATTTCATAGTTTCCATATTTATGTCTCAAGTAGCTCAACAATATTGATGAACAAGTACATTTGTGTTCGGCTGCATATTTGTGAGATTAGGTTGGAACTTAGACCTTTCGGGATCGATGTCATTAACGTTGTGCCGGGCGCTATTAGGTCGAACATAGGTGATTCTAGCTTAGCAAGCTTCAATGAGATGCCTCCATTGAAACTATACAAGGGTTTTGAAGCAGCTATTCGTAATAGAGCCGGTTTTTCTCACAGAGCAAATTCAACCCCTACAGAAGAGTTTGCAAAGAAAACAGTGGCTGCAGTTCTGAAGAAGAACCCACCGCCATGGATTTCGTCTGGCCGCTTCTCCACCGTCATGTCAGTCATGTATCATCTACCAATCTTTGTTAGAGATTTCGTCATGAAGAGAGCATTGGAAATTTGAGTTTGAGAATACAGCTTCAATTTTTTTTTTTTCAAAGCCTATGTATATGTTCTATAGAGCAAATAATTGGAAAGCCTTCTATCTTGTTTTATTACACCCTGCCCCATTTTATTTTATTAGACATTCAAGAAATATGTATATTTTTATAATTTTGTTAAGCAATTTAAGAGATAAAGAAATGCAGGCGATATACTGATGTAGACACTCCAACAAAAGCTTCAAACTATTTTAGACACAAAAAAAGAAGAACCTTAATAAGTGAATCCATTGTGTGTCATGGACATAATAATTTCTTTGGTTTTCTTTTTTGTTCACAACGTAATAAACCAATTGCAAAATATAAAATTAAGAATCAATGAAAGTTATTCTCATGTATTGAAAAATTTGTTCATGAAGAAAAGGGGAACAAAATGCCAGTTTTTCTCTTTTTTTCTTATTAAATTTTTCCAAAAAGAGAAGGAAATTGTGATAATTTAATGGCTCTTTTTTTTTTTTTAAGTGAGAATAACAAAAATGATCAAAGAGATGATCTATAGCATAGCTATATGAGAAAATAATTGACTTTTCAAGTGCCAAATATGCACTAAGTGTATCATTAACAAAAGTTCATTTTCTATATAGGGGTAAACTAGTCAATTAAAAATAAATAAATACAAGCAGTGTATGGAGCTTTCAATCCCAATTAATTGGTATTTATGGTTAATTGCTTATGTCTAAAAATGCAATTAGACCCAATTAAAAATAGTAATCATAAATAATATAAATGGAAAACCATCTGCTCTGTAATGAACGAAGACCCAGCGCCAGCAGTTGGAGTGACTTAGCAAACCCAAAACCAAATTCAGAATCAGAGGCCAGAGGGATCTCGGAAAGTCCGGTAATGGATTCCTACGGCAAACAGGTGGTACTCATTACAGGGTGTACGCAGGGAGGCATAGGCCACGCTTTGGCACGCGCCTTCGCCGACGAAGACTGCCTGGTGGTGGCGACGAGCAGATCTCTGACCGCCATGGCCGATCTCCAGCACGACGACAGGTTCTTCCTGCAAGAGCTCGATGTTCTCTCGGAGGAGAGCGTTCAGCACGTGCTGTCTCACGTGTTTGAGAAATTCGGACGGGTGGATGTGCTGGTCAACAATGCTGGGGTTCAGTGCATTGCTCCTCTTGCTGAGGTCCCTCTCACTCAGCTGCAAAACACTTTCAATACCAATGTCTTCGGTAACACTCTAATTCTATTCTTTAGCAGCAATTTATTTTGGTCATCTTTTTGGTTTAATATGTATATATGTAAAGAAATTCCGACTTGTTTGTTTGCATGCTAAAAACATGTTTCTTAGTTTTTTTTGTTGTCAGATAATATAAATTATCGTCCTGCCAAATTTATTTATTTTTAATTCAATGACTCATCAACTCCAAACATAAATGTGTACCTTTTTGTGTTTAAAAGAATATATACAGTATCAGATTATGATCACAATCATAAAGTAGATTGAACTTGAAAACATATTGTGGGTGTATAGCTGGAGATAAAAATCAATTTACTTGATTATAACATAATACCATGCTTTTACTTCTTTATCTCTTTACATATATAATTTAGATTCTTCTCTAGTTCAATCTCAAGTTAATAAATACAGTTGTTCTTCTGGTACGTCATTCTTCTTTTTCTGCTGCTCTTTTGGAAAATTAGGTTTTTATGTTCATGCATGTCTCAGCTTTCTATTAGAGAACACTTTGATCATGTAAAAGCATTTAGAGTTTGGATCATTTTGATTATTCTCACATACAGCAGGCTTTTAGTTGATTCATTTAAAGACCTAGCTGCTGACTCTCTGGAGTTTTAAGGAGAGATCAATTTGCTTGGCACTCCTTTAAAATTTGATACCATCTTTTTCCCAATTGCCACACCACTTCACTCATTTTATATGGTTAACCTATAAATTCCTCACACCCTGTGCCTGGAACTCATGTCAAATCTGTTGCTCTGTGTAAAGAGACTGGAGCTTGTATGACTGTGGTGTTGTGATGCCTAATCTCATTTTGTTGGGTGTAGACTTTGCTCAATCGACGCCATTAAGAAAGTTAAGCGAAAAGCTGAAGGAACCAAAATCTCACACCAATTTTGTCACATCTCAGTAACTCTTGAGCCAAACTCTATTGTAGAACACATTTAGGCACTGCTTTCAATATGTATTGAGCATATTGGTGTTTACATTGGTCCCCTTTTTCTGATTTTATCTCATTGACCTTGGAGTGCAGAACTTAAATGTTCCCTCCCATACTCTGGAGTACATACATGAACAGCCTCTTATGAAGACATCTTGCTCAACAATTCATCTACAGCAAGAAAGTATCTTCTCGCAAGATTACTTTCATGCCATTTATCTGCCCCTCGTTTTTCTCTGGTTCTTTCAAAACCACCAAGAAACCAGATGGCTGACCTTTCACATTCTTTTTGTTGTGTTTCATGTCGTGAAATTTTTTAGGTACCATGAGGTTGATTCAAGCTGTTGTTCCTCACATGATGTCACGGAGAAAAGGAAAGATTGTAAATGTTGGAAGTGTTACTGCTTTGTCCCCTGGACCATGGGCTGGTGCTTACACTGCATCAAAAGCTGCTCTCCATTCGCTAACTGATACTTTAAGGTTTGTCATCCCTGTCTCTCACTCTTTGCTTAATAAGTTTGACCCAGTTATAGTAGTCTTATTCATATCTCCGCTAAATCAACAATGGCAAAGAAGGATACGTCAGTCATCAGCTAACCTTCCGATTCCACTTAAAGTTAGATTGTGTGCTTGACTGCATATTAGGTTGTGAGTTTATTTGTGTTTTTAGGTTTAGATATAGCAGATCAAAAGTCTACTTATGAAAGGAATGGACAGTTCGAAAAAACTGATTACTGATTAGCAAGTCGTATGATAGAGTAACACCCTTTGTTAATCTTCATCTGTTTTTTACTTTTTAGAATGAAGAAGTGCAAAATGGCTTTTTTGTAACTCTCACACTTGGTGTGCAAACATTGTTATATGTTTTTGTTAGATTTTTCATCTTCAAAATTATTATCTTTGTTTCCAATTGTCTCATTTTCATGTCTATTAGGTTGGAACTTAGACCATTTGGGATCGATGTCATCAACGTTGTCCCAGGAGCTATTAGGTCAAACATAGGAAATTCTGCCTTGGCCAGCTACAATCAGATGCCTCAATGGAAACTATACAAGGGTTTTGAAGCTGCTATTCACGATAGAGCCAATTTTTCTCAAGGATCGAAGTCAACCCCGACCGACGAGTTTGCGATGAAGACGGTGGCTGCAATTCTAAAGAAAAATCCACCAGCTTGGTTCTCTTCAGGCCACTACTCAACCATTATGGCAATCATGTATCATCTACCAATTTTCATTAGGGATTTTGTCATGAAAAGGGCAATGAAATGTTAGAGTGGAAGCTTTTCCGTCCCTACCTATTTGTACCACTAAACCATTGTATCATTTTTATAGAAAGTTACCATTTCGACAGGATCATCATTTCATGCAAGCATGAAGATGCATAAGTTAAGGGCAGAGCCTTTATTTTTTATTTTTTGTCACCCATGTAATTCTAAGGAGTACATAGTTGGCCTTTTTTATTCACCAAAAGAAAGGAGGATATAGTCGGAGAGCATTTATTATTATCATTATTTTATATAAATGTAACATCAAGTTCTTTCTGCTCATTGATTAAAACAAATTTCATTTGTGTTAGAACTTAGAACAGCTCAATTATGGATTTCTCTGTGTCTGATTCTACACCCGCAAAATTAACTTATAAACTCACCGCTATGCTGTGAGGTCGTGTTATATATTTCCTGCATTGTTGAATTTTAATTATTTAAATACAACCAATTAATTCAAACAAAACTATTAAACATACTATTTTTGTGATTGGTTTGTAGAAATGTGAACACAAGAAATTAATATATATACTATCAACATGAAATTATAAAAAAATACGACTAATAGAATAATAGATTAGAAATCCAATAAAATAAAAATAAATAAATACGTAAACTATAAGAAAACGTGCTCCTACAAGATACCAATAATACAAATATATATACATACACATTTAGAAATTAAACTATTATTAAAATATTACCATAATGATATTATGGGGAAAATGAGAAATTTTCTTTTTCTTTTTCTTTTCTTTTTGGGTAAAATTAGATTTCATGTTGCCAACAATCCATAAACCCAGAAGGTGAAATGGGTAATTGAATAATTCTATCAAAGGAGGGTACGCTATTCTTGTACAACCACTAATTAATATATTTCTCAATTAAATAAATTTGAGGAAAAATGTGAATTTTCGCCAGGAGCTGCTTTCTCAAAACAAGGTCAAACTCATTCTACTGTCAACCTAAATAATTTAGTATCACTGAGAAGGATGAAGGTTACCATAATATACCATTCCAGGGGCTGAAGTGGTCGAAAACTAGGAGCAGCTGGGCGCTGCTGTGTTAGTGATGATGGCTGTTGAGCCAACGACATAGGTTGTTGTTGAGTCGGTTGCAAGGGCTGTAGACCCATCGGCGCCATTGGACTCACCATATGTGGTGGGGGTTGGGGCAGTCCGGAGGCAAGGTTGGAATGCTACCATAACCATATGGGGCATTCACCCCTCCAGATGGCTGCAAATACTGTTGGGAGGTTGGGTTAGAAACTATGTGATATTGAGCCTGTGAAGTTGGGGCTTGGTTCTGTATTGTTGGCTGGGGAACCAAAACTGGCTGGTAGGAATGATTTGCGGTGGTGGCGGTGTCTGTGCTGACATAAAAACATTAGGATCTGAAACAGATAGAGACTTATCAGATTTAGACACGGAATCCATGCCCAAACTCATTGACGATGTGCAGGCTTTTGTTAGACCAGCATTCTTTGCCTCTTCAGCAGCAAATGTAGAGAGGACAGAAGACATTATTAACTGTGAGGAGCTAGAAGCTGTAAGCTTGTCTGCAACCTCGGCAGCAATGGCTGCAGCTGACTTCTTAGGAGTTTGTCCTGCTTTCACATTTGCATCAACGGGTGAAATGGTCACAGTTGATGGTCTTGTCGCGTAATCCTCATCATCAAGCCGCTTCCTCATGTTACTCGCTTCCTCTGCTTGTGCCTGTGCAACCTATACATACATATACATCAGCACGGCAATCAGATACTTGTTCAGCAAAAACATTTGGGAGAGAAAGTAACATACAACATGTGTTCCAAAGAAGTAACTGCATAAATTGTTTTTTCCACAAAAATACCAACATATTTGCATTACATTTGCTGAATTCTGCATTTACTGGAGTGAATTTATAAGACACCAGCATCTGTTTATTAATCTCTAAACATTCAATCAAGATGGAAATTATTTGATTCAACACCACAATGTCTATCGAGTAAAAGATAAAGGGGCAAGATGGAAGATTGTTTTCACTGAAAGGACAAAGTGGATACCATGTAACTGAGAAAGAGGCATAAAACATCCTAAATTGTGAAACATATAATCAATGTTTACCATAAAACAGTAAGACAGGCAAAAATGCCTCAGTTGTCTCCAACTCATTAAGAGAAAAATGAAGAATAAGATATCATTCTACCTGCATCTGTGTTCGAACATTTTCCAGTTCAGATTCCTAGGAAAAAATTAAGAAAGTCAGCAAATGTATACAATATCAAACATATGCTTTGTCAACGCATATGCAAGATTAATAGAAATTGGTTGATTGTTAGAGCAAAAAATGGTACAATCTTGCACCTGTTCATTCAAAGCTTCCCTTAACTGTGATACAAGAGCTACTCTACTTGTTTCAATGGATTTAAGTTTCTCAATACACTGCTTCAAAATATTTTCTTCCTCCTCTAGTTCCTTGGCTAAAATTTTTCGCTTTGGATCCTTAGCTGAAAACAAATGAAACTAAGCTTTAGAGGTGTCAAAATTTATAGCTGACTTGAATAACTCTATAGGAAAAGATCTGATAATGAAATAGCTGAAAACCAGTTCCATTGTGGATTTTATTCACACCATTGGTACAAACAACATCAACGTCTTTCTCCATCTTCCTTACACGGAACTGCAGACTTGCATTTACTCATTTCCATCTTCATTGGAATTTTCATTGAGCATTGTGTGAAATGCTGAAACAATCTTTTGAGCTGTACCTCCGATCGAAAGTTTCTGATTTTCAAATGAATAATTTATTAGTGATTAAGTGAGCATATCTAAAACACATCCGAAAAATTTAAGAATGTCACCAAGTTGAACAAAATATCACTTCTACAGAAAAGAAGCTGACCAACAAAGAAAAGGAGATGAAAGAGAGAAAATAGAAATAAAGCCTCCATGCTAACCGTTTTATGGAGCGTGAATCTCTTTTAACAATTCTAACTGAACGAGGCGTTTTTATTGCTGAACTCAAGGGTGGAGGAACTTCTTCCCAAGCATTACATCTTTGAGGTTCCGTGCACGGACCCAAATACTCTTCTTTCTTCCCATATGGCCACCTAACAATTATATAATCCACATAAATTAATTACTCGTCCATTTTCCATTTACAAGAAAAATAAAATAACATAGCGCATCAGTTCAGAAAACACCATTAAATTCAATAGTGGAAAACCAAAATGCCTCACACTCAAACAAAACAACCAAAGAAGGGCCTTGGGGCTTACCAATCTGGAAACCACATTCCTTCCATGATCATCACCTTTCTCATGTACATCTTTAAGTGCTACAGGAAGAACCTTCCAAAACTCAGTAACAAATTCATTTCCTTTAAGCTTGCTGTTCTGTAGGATGTCATTCTTAAGATACAAGAGGGGAACTTTCTGAACCATCTGTGAATTGTGGAACTGTTTATCCCATGTTGTAACGACCAGTTCTGCTTTGCTCGGTGAAATATACACCAATGTGACAAAGCTATATAAAAGGTTAAGTTAACACCCTAGATAATACAAAAAAGAGCACTAAGAACACACCAATTTGACACAACTGCTGTAGCTCAACGCACAAGGAGAAGTGCTTAAATTAGACTTTATTTGGGACTGGTAAAATGCAGGCACACTACAACTGATAGCCCAAGTTTTCAGATGAAATTTGGGTTTAAAAGCCAAAAGTAATTGTGTAAACAGTAATTTAGATATTTACATTTACAGCAATAGACTCTAGTATTCTATAAAGGAAAAATCAAGATGTTTATGAACTCATTCCAAAAAAACAAATACGTATCTTGAAAAACGAACAGTAAACCTGAAAGAACTATGCCCAAGGAACCCAAAGAATTTAATAGCCAACAATACTATGAAAAGTGGAATCTTTCTACTACACTGATATTTATCAAATGACCAAGTATAGTACCAAAAGTATAACAGCATGTCCAAGCAAGAAAGGATTTAAACATTTAAAGGTCGAAATGGATAAATGAGATTTCCTTCTAAAACCCCAAATAAGAAACAGTGTATCTTGAAAAACTCTTAATTAATATATATATATATATATGTATGTATGTATATTGCTCCTTTATTTCTTTTAAAATAAACATAAATAAGAATCTGAAAACATAAGAATCTTAAGTAATTCATATCTTCAAGTATACCCATTCTGAAACCCATTCCAATAAATTAATTTACAGCTATCAATATATTGTGTAATTCCACAGCTAAACTCACGAAATAATATATTGAGAAGATGAATAAAAATAACGAGAACGACTTACCTATCAAACTATTTATGAAAAAAGCAAACAAAATTACACTGAAAGATTGAAATGGAAAGGAGATAAATGAAAGCGTACTTTCAATACACTGCTGAGTGCTGTTGAGCTTGGAAAGCTTGTCTGCGAGTATCTGCTCACTAAATAGACTATTCATCCCACCTCAGTAATGCTGCTTCACCATGAAAAAAAACCCTAATACACCCGTAATTATATCAAAGCAAAGTCTTTTACCATCCAAAACTAAAACCCGAACAAAGCTAGAATACAATAGGCCAAAAACGAACTCCAAATGGCGATGCAAGTGAGAGAACAGCGGTGTGGCATAAAAATTAGGGCAATTACATGTATATAAATTATCAGAATTGCACCAAAACCAGCAGGCAAGAAAGAAACCCTTTTCCCGCTCCGAAACGAACTATATGAGAGGCGACTGCAACGACGTCGTTTCCCGAAAATTACAAAACCTAACGGCTACTTAGGGAGGGAGGGAGGGAGAGGGAGAGAGAGAGAGAGAGCTAGAGGGGTTTCCAGAGATGGAAGCAGAAGGGGAGTAATTAGTTTGGCCTTTGGGACAAGAGCAAGCAGGGTGAGTAATTTGAATATGAAACCCTAGAAACGGTTAACGTTTTTCAATTGGAAGACAGTGGCAGAACAGAAAGAGAAACGTTTCGGAAGGAAATGAGAAGAAGGTGTTGGAAGAAAGAGCCAAGAACAGAGAGAGAGAGAGAGAAGAGGACGGTTGAAGAGGGGCGTTTATATTTGCGTTTTAGTTTTTGGAAGTTAATTTGGAGCCATTTGGCGCACACTCGAATCTGAACCTCAACCTGTTCCGTCAGGGACAAAACGGAAATAAGTGCCACACTTCTGTCTCTTTAACTATTAGCGGCCACGACAGAGGGCCAGTTGTGTGCGTTGGATTTTACTATGTTATGCTCCTTCGTAATTCCGTAGGGCTTAGGACACTGCGTTCTAATTAATAATAAAATTACAATAATACCCCCACCATTTTGTTCCACTAGCTACCCTTGATGTTTAATGGTGTCGGACCATGTTAACAAAGACTAGTATATAGCCTTAGGAATCAAATTTTAAACAAATTGTACAACTATGTTATTAAACAAAAAAAATATATATTAAAATGAAATTAAAATTTTTTTAAGTATTAAACGTGCTAAAATGATTTTCTTTTTTTTTTGTCAAACAAATAGAAATGAAATGTTTAATTAAAGTTTCATATTAATCAATCGTAACTATTATACATTTTTATAAAAAAATAAAAATAAAAATGTTTACGTTAGAGAAAGAAAAATCGAAGTCCAAACGCATATTTTGATTTTTCCATGAAAAATTAAATTAAATTCGTTGGCTAACATTAGATAAGGGTAAAATAGTTATTAAAAAAAACTTTAACAGAGTTACTAACTAATAAGTTACAGTTGAAAAGAGGGTGTTAAAAGTAACTTCTCACAAAAAATTTCGCTATAAATATATATATATATATACATATACATATATAAATATATAATTTTGAACTACCGATCAATGTTGCTTTATTTGTCACGTTTTATGTTTCATACTACGCTTTTGCATTTTAATCCAATAAATCACATTACGGTTTTCGTCCATGTGTATATGTACCACCTTTGTATAAGTATTCTAACTGATACCACTGAAGTAAGGTTTTGTATGAACCCAAAAGATGAAACGTGTAATTAATTTAAAATTCAATCATGCAAGGAATAGTGTCTCTAACCTCTGAAATATATTACTCTAACAGAACAGTTCCAACAAAAAAGTTAATTTAGCCAGAAGCGGATTTCTCAAAACAAGTTACAAACTCCTTCTACTGTCAACCTAGATAATTTAGTTTCATTGAGAAGCATGAAGGTTACCATAGTACACCATTCCAGGGGGCTGAAGCGGCCGCAAACTAGGAGCTCCTGGGGATTGCTGTGTTATTGATGCCGACTGTTGAGCCAATGACATAGGTTGTTGCTGAGTCTGTTGGGCTAAAGGTACCATCGTATTCACCATATGTGGTGGGGGCTGGGGTGGTCCCGGTGGCAAGGTTGGAACGCTACCATAACCATAAGGGGTCATGACCCCTCCAGATGGCTGCAAATACTGTTGGGAGGTTGGGTTAGAAAGTAAGTGATATTGAGCCTGTGTGTTTGGGGCTTGGTTCTGCACTGTTGTCTGGGAAGACAAAACTGACTGATAGGGATGGTTTTGTGGTGGTGGTGGCGGTGGCAGAGGCTGGTGCCGTAAGCAGCTGTCCTGACATAAAACATTAGGATCGAAACTTGTGGTGACTTTTCAGATTTAGACATTGAATCCATGCCCAAACTCATTGCCACAGATGTAAAGGCTTTTGTTAAACCAGCACTCTTTGCCTCTTCAGCAGCAAATGTAGACAGAACAGAAGACATAATTAACTGTGAGGAGCTAGAAGCTGCAAGCTTCTCTGCAACCTCGGCTGCAATGGCAGCAGCTGACTTCTTTGGTGTTTGTCCGGCTTTCACATTAGCATCAATTGGTGGAGTGGATGCAGTTGATGGTTTTATTACATACTCCTCATCATCAAGCCGCTTCCGCATGCTGCTGGCTTCCTCCACCTGTGCCTGTGCTACCTATACATATGTATGCATCGACATAGCAATCAGATACTTGTTCAGAAAACATTTGCAATGAGAGTAATTGTATAATATGTTTGTTCCAGATATATGCTGATGTAAATAACATTCTGCATGTTATTGGAGAGAATTTATAAGACGCTAGTATTTTCATCTTAAAATCTATAAGTTTTACCCCAAAAACTACAAAACTATTTATATGTAAAGCCAAGCTAAGCTAAAAGAAATCATTCATATATATTTTTGTCTTTTCATCACATTCAAGCAAGAAAGAAACTATTCATTTCAACAATGCAAAGTCCTTTCAGTAAAAGCCAAAGCTAAGGGACAAAGACCACAGCCCTTGGAGTTAAGGCTCAAACTTAAATTAGCCTAAAAAATTCAACATGCATACGTAAGACCTGGCAACTATATACGCCACCAATGGGCACTAAGACTATTAACTAACAAGGCAGAACATCTTTCTCCCATTTCATTCAATTAATCTAGCAAGTCAGGACTCTAAAAGGGTTAGTTCATAAGGGTAAACAACTTATAGAATTGCAGGAGATACAAAAATTTAACCACAATACTATTCACAAAGCAAGTAATCAGCTCATCGTCATCCCCAAAACAGAAGTCCTACAACAAAAATCTCATCTAAAGTTTAATTATTGCTGAATTAAGCATAGAGTAATTCCAAAACGTTCACTGTCAAAGATTAGCAACTATTGACTTCAGTTCTCATCTAAGCAACTGCAACAAAGCAGGAACCATAAAACCCAAGCAGCGATTTAAGGCAAATATTATCCAGAAAACACAGTAGCAACCTTTCCACAAGGATGATATGTACTGGCAAACAAAGGTCTTAAACTTTCACACTCCTATAATACTTGTAAAGTATGAATGTGGTTAACTGTGTTTGATTGTTATGCATGTATCCTTCATCTGTAGCACTAACTTAAACATATTTTTAAATGCTTTCAAGACTTATTGACTTCTTTTATGAAGAAATAGTATGTTTCACAGATATAGAAACAATTTCTATAAATTTCCTTCCATTTTTTTCCCTTAGAGTTGATAAGGAAGACTATTTCCACAAGTCTTTAAAGGTGAAGTGTATACCATCTAATTATACAAGAGGCACACAGCATCCTAAATTGTGAAACATTTGGATCATTGTTCAACATAAAACAGTATAATATGCAAAAGCAACAAAGTCACAGCCATCTACAACTCCAAAAGAAATAAATGAAGAATAGCATATGATTCTACCTGCATTTGGGTTGAAAATTCTCCAGTTCAGATTCCTGGGCAAAAATTAAGTAAGCAAACAGATGTAAGATCAGTAAAAATCAAATTAATATTTAAGAAAATCAACCTGTTCATTCAGAGCTTCTTTTAACTGTGATACAAGAGCTAATCTACTCGCTTCAATTGATTTAAGTTTCTCAATACATTGCTTCAAAACATTTTCATCTTCCTCTAGTTCCTTGGCTAAAATTTTTCGTTTTGGATCCTTGACTGAAAACAAATGAAACTAAGCATTAGAGAGTGTAACGAGTTAAGCACCCTTGCAGAATTGAATGACTTTCTAGTAAAAAGATTGATAATGAAATAGCTGAAAACAATTCCCATTGTGGATGTAGTTCATACCATTGGAACAAACAATGTCGACTTCTTTCTCCAACTTCCTTACACTTTGAACTGCAGACTTGCATTTACTCATTTCAGCATCTTCATTGGAATGTTCACTGAGCATTGCATGAAATGCTGAAACGATCTTATCAGCTGTACCTCCTGAAGAAAGCTTCTGATTTGCAAATGAATAATATATTAGTGATTAAATGAGCATATCAAAAACATGTCCAAAAGAATTTAAGAAGAACATGTAACCAATGTTCAACAATCATTTCTACAAAATAAAAGCTAAGCAAAAAAAAAAGAAAGAAAGGGTTAATTACATTTATCACCCCCCTACACTTTAGGGGGTGTGTCAATGTAGTCCTTGCACTTTTAATTTAAACAATCTCACTCCTACCCTTCAAGGAGTGTATCAATGTAGTTCCTGCACTCTTAATTTAAACAAACTCACACCTACAATTTAATGGGTGTGTCAAATAAATCATTTTGTCAAATTTTTCTGTCAAAGAATTTGGGTTGATTGAATGATTTTTAAAATATATATATATACAATATTAATTATCGGCTAAATGTTTTGTGGATCTTGACATGGTATAGTCTGTTATTTTTGACAAAAAAATTTAACAGAAGGGCCTATTTGCTGATATTAAAAAGTGTAGGGATGAGATTGTTTAAATTAAAAGTGCAGGGACTACATTAACATACCTCTAAAGTGTAAGGATTAGATTGTATAAATTAAAAGTGCATGGACTACATCGACATATCTCCTAAACGGTAAAGGTGATAAATGTAATTAAACAAAAAAAAATAATCTGAAACATAAGAATTAGCAGGAAATCCTTTGTGCTAACCGTTCTTGTGGAACGTGAATCCTTTTTAACAATTTTAACAGAACGTGAGCGCTTTTTGTTGCTGAGCTCCAAGGGTGGAGGAACTTCTTCTCCAAGCATTACTTCTTTGAGGCTCTGTGCACGGATCCAAATACTTTTCTTTCCTCCCATATGTTCACCTAACAATTTGACAATCCCCATAAAATTAATTACTTGTCCATTTTTCATTTACAAGAAAAATAAAATAAAATAGCACATCGGTTCAGAAAACAAAACAAAATAACATAACTGATGACTTGTACTCAAACAGAACACGCAAAGAAGGGGCTTGGAGCTTACCAATCTGGAAACCACCTTCTTTCCATTATCATCACCTTTCTCACGTACATCTTTAAGTGCTGCAGGAAGAACCTTCCAAAACTCAGTAACAAATTCATTTCCTTTGCGCTTGCTGTTCTGTAGGATGTCATTTGCAACATACAAGAGGGAACTTTCTGAACCATCTGTGAATTATGGAACTGTTTATCCCATGTTGTAACAACCAATTCTGCTTTGCTCCGGTGAACTATACACCAATGTGACAAGCCTATATAAAAAGATCAAGTTAACACCCTAGATAACATGGAAAATGAGCACTAAGAATACATCAATTTGAAATAATTGTGCTATTGCTCAATGTACAAGGAGAATGTGTTTAAATTACACTTCATTTAGGAATCTCAACACACAGACACAGCTGATAGCCTAAGTTTAGTTAAAATGTGTTTAAAAGCCTAAAAGTTTGAGTAAGTAGTAGTTTAGAGATTCAAACTTACATTAAAAGACTCTTTCACCTCACACTAAAGACTCTTGTAGCTTATAAGGAGGAATCATTGACGTTTTTGAATTTATAAATGTGCCAAATCAACCATCTTGAATGACAAGAACACTATTCCAGAAAGAAATATGCCTTCTGAACCCAAAGGATCTAATAGCCAACAGTACCAAAAAGACCCAGTGTAGCACCAAAAGTGTCAACAATACCATGGAAGCTGTCTACAAAACTGATAGTTGTCCAAAGACCATGTACAGCTCACAAAAGTGTAACATCCGAACAAAGAAAGGATCTCAATATTAAAAGGCCGAAAATGGAGAATTGGGATTTCATTCGAAACCCAAAATAGCAGAAGTGTATATCATTGACGATAAATGAGGGTAAAATTTATAGAAAGCTAAAAGAAATCAGACTAGAAATTAAAACATATAGATCACATGATATTATCCCCTGCTCACCATAAAATACATCCATTTGTTCTTACGTGTCAATTAACCAATCAATGAAGTAGCGAAAGACTGTCTCAGTTCTAATTGTTACCAAACACAGTATGGCAATAAAGTAGCATACAAATCCTTGTGGCGCCTTTCTCATATACCATGGGAAAAAAGAAAGGAAACCAAAAAAACTACTTACGGAAAGAAACAAATGGAAAGAAGGGAAAAAATTAGAATTATACTTTCAATACACTGCTGGGTGCTGTTGACCTTTGAAAGCTTGTCTGCAAGTATCTGCTCACTGAATGCGCTACTCATCCCAGCTCAGAAATGTTGCATCACCGTAAAAATAAGGGGAAAAAAACACCTAAAACACCGTAATTTATCAATGAAAAGTAAAACCCTTCAAAGGAATCTGAACAAAAGCTAGAAAACAGTAGGCCAGAAACGAATAGGCGAAGGCAGTGAAAGATATCAAATAAATTAGGGCAATTAAATGAACATAAAGGATGAGAATTGCACCAGAAAACCCGCAGGCAAGAAACCCTTTTTCCGCTTTGCAACGAACTATGGAAGGCGACTGTAACGACGCCGAATCACGCAAATTACATAATTAACGGCTACTGCGGAGGGAGAGAGAGAGAGAGAGTTTCTCTAATTATGGATGAGAGCAGCGGGAGTAATTGAATTTGCGAAACCCTAAAACGTTTCCAGTTTTCTCTTGGGAGACAGTGGCAGAAAGAGAAATCTTTAGAAAGAAATGGAAAACTGTTTGAAGAAAGGGTTAGGAACAGATAGAGAGAGACAGGTAGAGAGAGAGAGTTGCAGAGAGAGAGAAGCAATGGTTTTTTTATTATAGTTTTGGGAGCTAATTTCGAGCCACAGAATCTGAGAGAGAGAGAGAGAAACAGAGAGTCGTGTCCAAACGACGGCGAAAATAATAGTACCCAAAAGTTTCATATCCTCGAAACAAAAATTGACTTTTTTCTTACCGAAAATTTTTCTTTTTTTTTTTAATGTCTGAAAAACAAAAATGTACAAATTTTTTTTGTAAAATAAAAATGATAAATTATATTCTACAATTTCAAAATTTATCTAGTAATTGTTATAAAAAAAAAAAAATTATACTTTACTTGTTTATCTCTTGCGTCGATGCCTCTGAACTTTATCTATTTTTGCATGCTATCCTCTGAATTTTGTTTTTTTGCAATATAACCCCCATGAACTTTAATATTTGATGCACAAGTGGTCTCAACTCTAACCGTTTGGTCGAAGTGTAGCACCTGGATAAAACATTTAGACCCTCTCTCTCTCTCTCTCTCTCTCTGAGTCTCTCTGAAAACAATTTGGTCTAATTTACTTGAGGGCTCTCTCTTTTTATCTAAATAGAATTGGCCTTATTTGCCAAACCCCCCTCTCTCTCTCTCTAAACAAATGAAATAGAGAGAAAGGGTTCTAAAACAAATTTTCCACCCAGTTCCCTTTGACCAAACAATCAAACTTTAACAAATTATAATTTGGACCATTTGTGCTACAATTATTGTAATTGAATCATTGAGAGTCTGTTCAATAAGATTTTCCATTTTACAAATAAAAGATTTACATAAAATGTGTCTGGTTGTTACTTTCCAGGAAATGTTTAACTACAACTATAACATTCTTTGACAATTTAGAAAACAAGGTGATACATTTCACAGATTTTGAGAACTATGTGTTAAAAGTTTTAAATAGGATAAACATATAATGATTAAAAATGAAAAATGATCCACTGTGTGTTAAAGTTTCGGATACAATTTTAAGATAAACAAACAATGATTAAAAAAGAAAATGCTTGGATCCCAAACTTAAAGATGTTAAATCTTTCTCAAATAATGTGACATTCCCTATAAAGTAGCCATAGCAGCAATCTCTTATTAAATGGGATGAATTTGAGATCTCATTATTATAACCTAGCATCTTCCTAATAATAATAATAATAATAATAAAAAGAAAATCGTTTTTGATATTAATCTCACCAAACACATTCTCAAACCCTTAAGATACAAAATAAACATTTCAATTTCATTTAAATAAAAAAGGGGGGCAAAATTTGGTTTCTCAAGCACTAACATAGGGGCCCTTGTTTGCATACCAAAGCTTATAATAACACAAACTAATTTTAAACCGCAGCTTAAAACTGATTTTGCACAGATTGACACAAGCTTTTCACCTGTAATGGCAACGACAAAGAATCATTATTATTATCGTTATTATGACATCACAAAATTTTGGAACCATTCCATCATTCTCTAATGGTATTTAGAGAGAACATTTTCCCATAAATGAATGATTAGTATAGGCACTGTATCATATACATGCCTTCATTCTATAAATTTATTGGAAATTATTAGTGAAGCTAATTGAGTTGAGATAAAAGTAATCTTAAAATAAATTTCAAGGTATGAATACGATTAACTAGACATAAACATCCAAAATCAATTCAAGATTCGAAAAAGGGAAAAAAACCCAAATTTTAAAAATCTGCCATCAAGGTATCTTGGAAAAAAAAATCCAAAATGAGGAAAGATGAAAATATAAGGTAACAATTCTCCTAACGAACAAAGAGCATTGAATAAACTCAATCTGTGCTCAATGGTCAGGCTGCAGTGTCTTAATGATATCAGAATCACCTGCAGGACAAGGAAAACAGTGATTACTGCAAGTCATCAGCCAAATAAAGCCAAATAATTAGGGTTTAAAATGAAAATAAAAAATTTGGCATTACCTGGGTCAGTAATGCTGAGGCAAGAAACACGGAAATACTTGCCACAGGCAGTTCCCAAGTCAACATTGTCTGAAAAATCACCAAACGAAGCATAAGTTTTAAGACTGGAATTCACCAAATCAGCCTTATCCCTTTAAACAATAATGAAATTAATACATTTCTTGAAGTTTTGATAATCGAAACACCGTCATAAATTAGTGTTTTCATTTAGAACTTGTAAGAACATTAGCCACTTTCATAGTGGTAGGCCTTTGCATTTGTAATCATTTTCTGCATCTAGTGGCATTAAATTCTAACAAAAACACCAACAACATAAAATCATCGCCTAAAACATAAAAGCAATAACTTCATAAAGATACAAAAACTGGAGCAGTAATCACTCTGGTGCAAATTAATGAATGCCCAACTCCAGATTAAGAAAAACATAGATGGACAGAGCATGGCTAGAGCACAACATCAAAAACATAAAATTCAACACTTACTTCCATTGTAATGGTGAACTCCAATCTTGGCAAGCATTGCATAATATTCAATCTCGGATTTCCTCAGTGGTGGACAATTGTTCGATATAATAATCAACTTTCCTGCCGATAACCAATGAACCCCAATACCCACATCAACAAATACAAATAAACACACAGTAACAAACTAAGATACATTATACTTATTTGATTTGAAAAAAAAAAAGTTACTCTTTCTGAGAAAAGAGAAAAAATGAACTCTTTGCCTTTAGAGCTTCTAAGGGATCGAAGCACGGTTTTGTAGCCGAGCGTAAACTTGCCGCTCTTCATCACCAGAGCGAGTCTGTTGTTGATGCTCTCATGAGTCTTCTTCTGCATATACACAAAATCCAAAATAGAAAAATTTTAGACAAAATAAAGCTCATACATCAGCAAGGTGAAAGCTTTAAGTTAGAGAAATTGCTGAGAGGATTGTACCGTTTTCTTGCTGACAACCATGTTCGTTATTTAGTATTAACAGATTAACAAACAATGAGAATATCAGAGAAAACAGAAATTGAAGCTCGCAGCAGAGACCCGAAGAGAAACCCTAGAAAATGCTGCTGCTAAGCGAAATGCGCATCGGGCCAGGCACCCTTTCGCAGGCCTTAAATACTAAATTTTAGAACGGGCCGGGCACGTGTGATTTTGGGACCTTTTATTTTTCGGAAAAAAATTAAACACCATACCAATTTATTTTTGAATGCTTTAATTATATATACTTTTACTTTAAATAATTTGCATTAACTCTCTACAAAATTTTATTTTCATTGTCACATCTTTATACGTAAGAAAACTTACATTTGAGTTTGAACATAGTTGCAAACAAGATTTTTCGTTTTTCAGCTTATATGCTACATCTTTACTAACTTATTTACAAATGAATAACTAAACAACAAAAGAACATAACTTCTATTAATTTTCGTCTAAGTTTGTTTTATTCAGGCAGAAACAATAAAAGATTGCATAATTGCTGAGAAGTAACCAAGAGAAGGCGTTCGTGTTCATGTCTCTAAAGCATGTTCTACAGATCCCTACTACGTTCAGACAAATATTTAGTAAAATATCTTCAAAATACAAATTAGATTCTAACACTAAGAAAAAGAAAAGAAAAAAACGGTTGGGACCTTGGTGTCAAATATGAAATCCACATACAGAACTAAAGATGTCACATCAACCCACAAACCCTAACTTCAAGCCAAAAGCAGACTTTCCAGAAATCCAAAATCCATAAATGAAAAGAGCCTTTGGCAAGGCCTGGGTCGTCCCCTCCCAACAAGAAAAAGATGCAGACCTTTTGGAGTTGCAAGTATTACTAATACTCACTTCCTTACCATTATCTAACATATTGACCTACCCATAAGAATATTCTCGAGAAGCAATAGATGATCTGTAACATTTTTACCCTATCTACTACGGCTTTTGTTTTTCCCTTGCGTTGCAAGTTTTGCTTCCACTTGTTCTTCTGCCAGTGGCAAGTAGTAGATCCGAGGAGTCGCTTTGGTTTTCCTGAAGAGGTCATCCAGAGTGACAATGGGCGGATCATGTTTCTCAGTCAAGGTCAATGGGGAGGAGGTGGTAGAGGAAGCCGCTCTCTGCTTGGGGAGGGTTAGACAAGGGTGGCGAGGAGGAGAGAGAAGATGGAGGAGGAAGCTGCTGTTGCTGCGGCTTATGTTGACGAGGGAGGGCTGCTGCAAGTTTGGTGGGATTGGAACAACAGCAGGACTGGCAGATGCAGCTGGAGTCTGGGGAGTCTCGGGGTCTGTGGAGTCTCCACCCTAGTCTTTACTTCCTGAGGATCAACAAACTCAGCTACTAGAAGGCGTCCACCATTTGGAGGCCACTGTAAGTTGTAAACAGCATTCCGTGTATTTATGGCCTCTTCCACTGATGAATACTGCATCACCACAGTAATTAACACAATCACTGAATGATATTTTTTCAATTGGTTCTATGATTAATAAAACTAAATGCAGGAAGGTATAATTTTCTAAAAACAGGCCTAGGAGGGCACATAATTTATTAAGCATGAATACAAGCACCAACATATAGAAAAAGATCTTACTGTAACATAGCAATGTGTTTTAATGTGATCCATCCAGAAACTGGCAACATTCCCAGTTTTGCCTAAGAGTTCTTGTACGGATTTCAGGGTAAAGGGCAGAAATCGATCAATTCTGAGGGAATTAGTTGGTGGCTTTGGTGATGGTGGAACTGTAAAACAATTAAAATATGAAAATCAAATCAAATGTTGCTGAATATCTCAAATCCAACATAAGGAAGAATGCTAACTCACCAACACGTTCTTTTTAGCATCCTCACTGACTGTGGAGTCAGATCTAGAGAAGTTGCGCTTAGGAGCACCAGACAGAAAATTGTCCTTGGGTGTGATAGGTGTAAGTGTTGAACTTTGTGGCTCTGGAATTTTAAGGTTTTCAGTGTTCCACCTGCGCTGCCTCTTTTGAGGCTCATTGTTTCCCACCAATGTTTGATCTGAAATAGCAATGTTATAAGAGAAGTGCAAACGTGGATAACAGGTTTTGTTTACTGAAAACATCATTTGATCAGCAATTAAAGAACTAAATATTTCATCTCATTTCATATTACAGATGTAATAAGTGAATGACTACAATGTTGACCATGTTAAGGCAAAACAAAGATATCAGAGTTTACTATATAGACAAAAGATATAAACAAGATGAGCATTCCAAAGTCAAGAAGCATTCCTAAATATATAGACCCATTATACTTGTGGAAAAATAAAAATGCACACTGCTAGTTGTTTATCATCGCCTATAAGTATTAAAGCTCTAAAATGTCATGGATGCAACAGAACCAAACAAACGCACAGAGAAAAAGAGAAGGGAAGGGAAATAAATTGGAATATCTACAATAGTTTGAGGCATGCAACGTATTTTGGTTAACATGAGAAAAATTTAGAAGACACAAATCAACAAAACTATTGCAGTAAATGGAATTAATTAATAAACACCAAAACCAAAAATAATAGTTAGTGTGGAATAAAATAAGCTGTATGGTACTAAACAAAATCATATAAGATTGCATTCATTAAAACAAACTGATATTGGAAGACGATACATGTTGCAGGAAGTTTCTTAATTAGAAAAATTTGGGAGGTACCAATGTCAGGGGAAAAAGATATGTATATTTTAAGGCATGAGAAGCAAAAATTTTATGAAGCAGAACTGCATATAAGAATATTGAAGAAGAGAAACTTCAAAAAATCAAGTTTAGAAAATGTATTAAATTCAATAAATTTGAAAAAGTTAAAAAAAAAAGAAAAAAGAAAAGACACTAGAAAAACCTGGCTGCAAATCTCACCATTAAGCTTCCTTTTCTCAGCAGGCAGTTGAGCGATCCTTATTATCAACTAGATCATCCTTTTGTCTGTAGCAAAATCATCTCCCACAACATCAACATGACTTTCCTCCTCCTTCACAAGAGAATCTTTAATTTTCTCAATCCTATCTCCCACATCATCAGAATTATACTTTGAATCAATCTGTTTACTCTCTAGCACATCTTCTTCCATGGAATCATCACCAGAACTTCTGTCTAAATTTAACTTTTCAGAGTATCCCACATCTACACTATCATTTTTCTTGCTCAAATCTGCATTATTACCAATGTCGTCATCTTTCTCTCCAACAGATGCCTTGCTCCCAAGTGGCTCTTCAACATCCATTGGATGTGAGTCACCACCAACTGGGACAACAGTACTGGATGATGGTTCCACCATCTCTGGCTTAATAACATCTAATTCTAATTTGACATGATCAGCAATTATATTATCCTTTAGTTCAATCTTTTCATTAATTGACACAGAATCAGTAGAAATAGAATCATATTTTACTTGAGACCCTAAAATAGGGCTGACCTCAGATACCTGGTTGTGTGGAGCAGAAATGTTGAGCATAACATCCTCGGCTGTAGAATCAGAGCACACATTCTCCAGCTGGGGCTTTGTGTCATCACTCTCCAGCAGGGGTTTTGAGTCAGCAAACTCTGGCTGCAGCTTTGAGTCCTCAATTGCCGACTGGGACTTTGAGTCCTCATTGGCCAAGTATAATTTTGAGTCCTCATTGGCTGAGAGGGGCTCTGAGTCCTCATTGGCTGAGTGGGGCTGTGATTCCTCATTGGCCAAGTGAGGCTTTGATTCCTCACTGGCCGACTGGGTCTTTGAGTCCTCATTTATCGGCTGGGGCCCTGGATCCACATTCTCCTCATGAGTTTCAATTTTCTGCAAATCTTGCCCACTTAATGTTACATCAGAAACCACATTCTCATAAACTGTAACCCCAGTTTCCACTGTAGTAGAATGAACAACCAGCTTCTCTTCCACCATTGCAGAATCTTCACCAACCAGAACATACCCTTCCTGGATGTTCCCTTGGACCAAAGCTGCTGCACGTCATTAATGTCAACATAAACTGGAGGAACTTCCACCTTTTCAGTCTTCTTACCACCATCATCCACAATGCCACTAACAGGACTTGAATGTATCTCTACACTTTTCACTGCAATTACAGGTTGTGGATCACAATTAAAACCATTATCTGCATCCTTCTGAGCATTTGCTCTTTCAATCGAACTGCTTCATCCAGACGTTTTACTAAATCCTCCTTCAAACCCTTGGTCGTTAACCTCCGCTTCTTTAGCTCTTCTTTCAACTCTATAACCTTCCACTGATCAAGTGGTGATTTTCAAGAATCTGATATGGTGATGACATCTTCCCAATAAAAATTCACGTACCCTATTTAAAATCATAAGGATATTAACAAATTTTTCAGCTACAGAAGAAACCAAAAGGGGGGGGGGGGTTGAACACATAAAAACAGGATATCATACAAAGTACAACCAAGAGAAATACTCATATCATATAAATGCAACATTATATCATTTAATGTGAAAACATAAAAGCCGCCTATAGAATATATATATATATATATAGCAACTTAAGAACTACAATAAATAATTATATATAGGTCTACAGGTCTATAAATGTTCTCCAAGCATATGCTTCTTGTTGAAGGCTCAATCATGAAATCTGAAACATTGAAGAACTAGTTTCTAGTTACAGAAAAAATAAAAATAAAAATTTCCGTAGAATTAGATTGATAGAATATATTTACATAACTTAAACATAGATCTAATGTTTCAGTTGACACAAGTCGAGTTCGCATCAAATGCTCATTGTATGCATTATGGGAACCAAATGTAACGAACACATGAACCATTGACCAGTTTACTCATATAAAATAATAAATTAACACAGTTGTAAATAAAATCACATGCATCAACCTATAATCATGGTCACGTAGAGGAAGACACAATACCATCCGAGCATAGAACTACATTTGTAAAAATATCCATCAAGAAAAATATATAAAGGTATAGAACAATCTCCATATATATAAAGGTACAGAACAATCTCCATTCAAGCCAGAAAACGAAATAATAATTTTCCCAAAGCGTCGTAAGGACAATCTATGAGAAACTAAACGGGAATTTAATGAGGAAGGCATTTATTAATTCTTATAAGCCATTTCCACATTATCTAAACAAAAAGAAATTCCCAAAATTTATTATTCAGCAAAGCCCCAATAATACAAAACACAGAACAATAAATTACCACAATAATTATACCTCTAGGCTTCAAAACATCCACTAACAACTCCTAAAATACACCAAACATTAACACATTACAACTTGGAATATTGTACAAAAATAATAATAATAATAAAGGAAGAGAAAGAAAGAGAGAGAGAGAGAGAGAACAAAACAAAATGCCAGTAGAACAAAACCGGTAGCCACAGGAAGAATCAAACACAAAAATTAAATTTTGAGCAAATTACTCACAGTGATGCCTAGCTTCGCAGCAAACGGAAGCAAAGAAACGGCCGAAACTTCCTCTATGGGGAAAAAGAATAAATGAGCGGAAAAAAGTGAAACCCTAATTTCACAACACAAAACCCACTATTAGAGAAGATAACACAGATAACATCATCATCATCATCAAGAGGAACAAAACCCACAACGAAACACGACACGTAAATATTGAGCTCCTTCAATAATCAAAGACCTTCACAAAAACTCTGCCTCAAACCTGTTGATTTCTGTTTCCTGAAAACGAAGATACAGAAAACAAAAAATGTCTAAAACAGAGACAAAAATGCAAACCAAACTACAGAGAGAAATTCTAGAGACAGATGAAAGCGGGAAAATTAAAACCCAAAACGTTTATTTTCTACAGGTTTTAGGGTTTGATTTTTTTCTTTCCCACAGGAAAATTTGTTGAAATAAGAAAATTGTAATCTAGGGTTCCTTATATGCTATTTTTCATAGATTTGCGCATTCGTTATCGAAGAGAGATGAGAGACGGTGATATGGACCACGGGGTTTTTTTTCCCTAAAATACCAAAGATTTTTTTCCCTGATATTCCGAAAATACCCTTTTCATAGTAGTTATGTTGGACTGGGCTTTATGGACCGGAGCTCCACGTTTGAGTTTAGGTTTATGGATTGGGCTTTGAATATTAGAAATTCAACATATGGAAAAAAGTGAAATAAAAATATATATATATATATATATTTTTATTTTTTATTTAAGAAAGCATGATTTGTATCAAATAAGTTTAAAAGGTTTTTTTTGTTTTGGTAAAATAATAAGCTAAAAAAGTTTACTTGCATAATAAAATAATTAAATCACAGTGTAAATTGGATTCAATATTCTTAAAAATACGTTAATGAATTTTTTTTCCCCTTTTGATACTCTCCAAAAATATGTTAATTGCATGCTGTAATTATTATATAAAAAAAAAACATTGTCACAAGGTCGATCTTGAGCCAATCTACTGGAACTTGAATTCAAAAAAATAATAATAACAATAATGAAGAAGAAGAAGAAGAATGTGAACTGGTTTTGAAGTCAATCCTATTTGTTTCCCAAACAATTAACTCATTAAATGATTATACAATAGTTATTAAATGATTATACAATAGTAACGAATTTTGACCTAAATAGTATTACCAAATTAAATAATAATTATTAAATCCTGAATGAAAATGAACAGAACTTTGCCTCTCCAAATTGGACTGCTACCTCTTCATTTTTCTCTAGTTTCAACCTCTCTTTTTTTTTTTTGGTTTTTGGTGTAAACTCAAGTTTCAACCTTAAAACAAATAAACAAACGTAAGCATTTACTAACAGAGCAAAGATTCCAGCTGCTTGCATAAGTTACAATCATTTTTCCATCCGAATAAGAAATCAACTACAAATATAAACAAAATAAATAAATAAAAATTCAACGAAAAATACATGGGAAACCGGCCAACATCACAAGCCTAACTAGCTTGTCAACTAATCTTCTTCTCAAGAGCATTTCTGTATCATAGAAAAACATAAATACAACACTCTGTCTACTCACTTTCTTCATCAGTTTCCTGGAAGTTCAAATGATTCATGTTCTTTTCGGCGGAAGGCCATCTTCAGAATCAGAAGAGTCCTCTCCTTCTTCGTTGAGAGATGAAGTGTCTTCTCCAACTGTAGCAGCAGAAAGCAAATTTATATTCATTACACACCTCTACACATTCTTCCATGAGTATACATTAAATTACAAATTTCTTCCATAAAAATGTTACTGCAACGAACTAATTTATTTACAAGGAATAAATTAAAATGGCCTGTAAAAGCTTCCATAAGAGACGAAACATCATGTTTTGAATATTTTCATTCAAAACCACAATCAACATAGGGATGTTTAAATTGATGGGGAGCACAAAAATAATTAGATATGACTCAAAGGGAAAAAAAAAGTTAATGATTGTTTTGGAAGAATGTAAATGATTTGAAAGGAAGGAAAGAAACTTGACCAGGTAAATTTTAACCATGTAGTCCACCAGCACAATTAGAAAAAGTTAAACCCATACAACCAGAATAGGAAAAGGTTTTAATTAGTTAAATCAAATGACAATCAAATAATTACTGGTTATAATTATAAATTTTGGATATCAAATATTGCCTGTAATGTAAAAGAAGAGACAGTCTCTTCACACCAATCAAACAGTACCTTGTTCTTCTGTAGGAGCCTTTAGAACCTGACTTTGTTGTGAAAGCCAAGCATTCTGGACTGAAATAATATCAGCACTATTTTGACATTCAGAATATGCCTTCAGAAGTTCCCTGCGTTGGTGAAAAATAAAAATAGAGGTTAAACAGTGCAATAGAAATGAAACCATGTACAGTCGGTATATTGAGAGGAATATCAATCTCGAAGAAAATAAAATTCCAATGTTTTTAGATGATAAATCTGTTTTGTCTTTGTTAAAATTGTTCCATTGTTTTTCTTATATGTAGTAAAACTCATTGAGAAAAGCATCAGAGGCATGAAACTAACAAAAATTGTGTGCAAAACTAAAAGAACAAAGAAAGAATAAAATATAAACCTAAAAGCATAGAGTAAATATATAGAAGGAAACATTACTACTTGGGATAAAGCCCTAATACAAAAATAACATTTTATAGAATATAGTCTTCATTTTCCAGGTAGATAGTCCAGCAATTCAAATCCATCCAACTTCATCTCAAACCACCAAATCTAAAGCACGTGGAGATGCTCTCACAAATACAACACCGCATAACACAAACTCTCTATGCCAAATTACCATCTACAAAAACAACTAAAAACCCCATAAAATGCAATTTCTGATTCATGAAATTGTTAAAGAGTTTTCTCTTCTTGCTGACCAGACTAGTAGCATCTCATTCATTAAATTTAAATCAGACGTCATTAGAGTGTCAAATGTTTTGGAGTACTTTAGTCAGATCCATTGGGTTAAAGGCCCAATTTTCTGGTATCTTGTAATAGTATTGTCTAGCATTTTGGAGTTGGCTTGCTCTACTTTTAGTATTTATTATAACTCTTAAAGTGTGTACTAATCAAATACTCACTGTGCTCTACAAAGGATAGTATTTTTCCTGACCATATCACACAAAATTTCCTGTCTCAAAGAATGTAGATTTACATCCACATATGTAAATGTGCATTCAAACATGATCATGAAAATTGGAGGACTAATCATATTTCCTGTCTTTCATAGGTTTCAACTAGCATAGCTTGAGCATTTTAAAATTTAATTTAGATATACATTTACATTTATCAAAAGATTAAATAAAACAAATGAAAGAATCAAAATATACCTGTTGAGGGACAGGAAAGCATGACCCCATTTGAACTTACCAAGCAGCAAATTTGCAGTTTCCTCTTCCCCACTACACATAATAGAATAAAAACGTAAAAACTCAACTCCAATCTTGTCTTTAATGGCTAAAACATACAACTCTGGCCCAAACAGAAACACAAGTAAAACAATGTAGCTGTGGGAAAAAAGCATAATAGACCAAGATTTAAGGTACTTAAGTTATGGTTTACTCTTACAACAGTTCCATAATGACCCTGATTTTTCTTTTAAAAAGAAAAACATAAAGAAATAAAATGGATTCAGCAACTTGATTAGAAAAAATAGAAAACTAAAATCTCATACAAATGGTAACACTAACACATAGCTCAACCCACATTTGAAAGCTTGCCCAAACCTGAAAAATAGTTGGCAAATGCATCCAGTATGTTATAGAGATTGAATTCCATTGTAGACTAGAAACAATGTATTATGTTTCCTCTATTCCATTACTGAAATAGTCAACTAAAATGAGAGAATACACTATGTAAGATAAAGAAAGTTCAATGATGATTATAAGCAACCATGGGATTAATGCCAAAAGTTTCTCATGCAGCTAAATAAGGGTACGCTATTTTGGTACCATATGAGCAAAGCTGCAGATAATGCCTCCACACAAGAGAGCTGACATGGTCGACCATAATTTACTGGATTTGCTGCTACCAGCCATGGCACTGCAAAATTAGGCGATTCGTCATTTTACAGAGCTGGCTTAGTTTAGGAAAACAGAAAACAAAAGCAGTAAACATAACATTCCATGCCCAACATGAGTATAAATAAAGGCCAGTCAAAAACCACATAGAAACACCAGTGACATTTCACAAGTGCATTGGATTCCTTTTCACACCTGTTGCGATAGAAAATAATCAAGAATGAAATAAAAGAAAATATGAGAATAACAATTGAACAATTAGAACCAGCAGGAAAAGAAGGTGTATTTTAATTTGGATGATTAACAGGATTTTTAATTTGCAATGTATTTTATATAGGATAATGAACATGATTTTTAACTTATTATCCATTTCTTATGCAAGAGAAACTTTAGGTGAAATATTCCAGTTGTCCTTCATTAAGGAAATACTAACAGACAAGACATGGAATTCACGAACACAATATATTTTTGCTTTTGTTTCTTATACATATAGTTGCTATTTTTTGGCATCAGTTTGGTATATTTAAGATAGAAAACAACATATCATTGCAACCATTAAGTGAAGGATAATAATTGGAGATCTGGAAGTGTCACTGCCTTCAACAGGGATCTCATTGCTTGAAAGTATCATAGATTTACAGCCACCAATAGGCAACATTTTACTAGAAGGAAACATAGGTCATTAGATATTAGAATATAAAAATCACTCCATACAATATAGCATACTCTTGGATATGCAGTACTGGGAAGGTAAATGTGCAAAACACACACACTCAATGATACACAAATAATAAATGAAAATGTACTCAAATTCAATGCATTAAATGTAAGCATATGATCAAGCTCCGTGTTTAATAAAATGCTTGAGAAAAATATCTAAAAGAAGCAAAGCTCATACAGAGTCGGGGAGCAGTACAACGCAGCTTCACAAAGCGGTACATCATCTAAGCGTGCCCATGAGCAATCCACAACAGCTAAGCCTCTTTGCTTCACTAAGCTATGATCTTCCCTTGAAACACAATGAGCCCCAACTGGACTGGGAAGGAAGATACAGAAGATTAAGGAAAATTAATAGAAAATTCAAAGGTTCATATTACCTTGGAAAAGACAAAGAGATGCTGCAATATGAAACTTCAGCTCCAAGAAGAAAAAATGGTGCCTGAAGCCAAGTACAAATTTCTAGAGAACTAAATACAAATTTACAACATTCACTATTTGAGTTTGGCTCACAACATAAAGTCACTTGAAAACATAGTAAAGCATTAATATTCAAGAAAAATAAGTTAACATTATGGATTAGAAACCTCAAGTGCGAAATTTTCCCTAATTACCTTAAAACAATGCCTCCAAAACCATTATTCACACGTAACTCCTGCATAAGATTGCTCGATGTCAACTTTATAAGTTTATACAAGGTAAAAAAATTGCACACTACAGAAGCATTTTGATATTATCCCAAAGAGCATGAACCAAATTATTCGTGTCAATTTTGAAAGAAATCATAACTGGTAGTATTATCAGAAATCAGCTTGTGGATATGTATATATATATATATATATATATATATATAACTTCAGCACATTTACGATCAGATGCGGTCCTTGGTGACACAATATGTAGAAGGTCATTATAGATATCTCCAAGCATCAATTTAGGAAGAAACTCATGGTAATGGTACAAATGGCACCACATGGGGGAACATTTTCTAGTTCAAGGACAAGACAGGACTGAGTACCTACAAATTATGCAGGAAATATCTAAGGGTCAACAGTCTTGCACAATAAGATGGAGCCACCAGAAATCTCTTAAAAGTTCTCAGAGACTTTCTATCTTTCCAGGGCAAGAGAACTTGACTTCCATCAGCTTCCAATGTTCAATATCAAAAGGCAGAAATTTCATTTTCATAAAGGAATTCCATATCCGCTACTATTGACATTGCTATCAGACTCCTTGTACTTGCTATCACTATCACTTGGTCACCTCACTTCCATCGACCTAGAAAGAACTTTTAGCTCATTTAACAGCATAATGGTCCATCATAATCTAACTCAAGATACATTTGTTCCGATGTCACCTAAGACCATAATGTTGCGATATCACCTAAGACCACACGATGATATTTGTTTACAATTTGGATGTTATACACATATACAAATGTATCATCTTGACAACATTTACATGCAAAGGTGCAGCAGACAAAATATAACTAGAGGAAATAAATGAATCATTCCTAAAATATAAAAAGAAACGGGGAAATAGTGAACCAGATACTTTCTTTTAACAGGCCAAATCTCGAAAGCTTGCGGCCTGTACACCTTTTTGCATCACATTGCCCAAAATCCTGAGTCAACAAAATACCAACTGTGAATTTTATATTATAAAGGACATTGAAGTTGAGAACAATCTTCTAACAAAGAGATGAATTCCATGCCATGGTTTTCAAGAGGAAAAAAACATATGTTATTACTAAGGCTGAAGGAGGAAGAGCAAATAAGCCACTTAGTTGTATAACATCAAAGTGACATACCAACTAAAAGAAAAAAATTGTTCCATCACACCAGTCATACAAAATAAAATATAGACCTAAATAACAATTCTACAACGTAATCGTTGCTCAATCATTTGTGTCATTTCAAGAAACTTTAATAGAATTTACCAAAAAAAACAAAAGAAACTTTAATAGAAAACACAAGACGAGGCTCAATAGCACAACTACATCTTTTTAAATCAACACAAAGAAAACATAAAGTAGATAACCCAAACCATAAAGTTTGGAAGGAAGCTGGATTTTGGGACCTGCAGGCTCCTCCTCAGGTTCTGCAGAGCAAGAAACTAATCAGCCACCAAATTTTAAACTATAATGGCAATGTTGCCCTTTTGAGTTTACACACTTTGGTCCATCAATTAAAATTGTGACACCTAAATTAATGAAAATACCTATTGTCGGCCGTATCTCCTGAACAATTTTTTCTCAATTGACACTTTAACTAATAAATTTTATGTTATGACAATTAAATTCTTGATTTAAGACAAACACAAACAATGGATAAAGGAAAGATGAAAGATATAACTCAAATAGAACAAAGAGTGATGGAATTGTTTTAGTTAAGTACAGAAAGATATACGGGCTATGTAAGCAAGAATTAAGTGAATGAAATGGGTGAAATTTACATTTTAAAACCAAAACAAACACGGTACCAAACGGGCACTAATTAATTCATGAATAAAGTATAAAATTCAACAAAACTCAGAATCATGATTATCAATTAGCATTTTCCGTTTATCTTCAAACTCAGCTTTAATAGTCAAAGCTCCTAGATTTAAACGTGTAAAACATAAAAGTTTAGGCAACAGAGCCGACTATCAATCTGGAAGTAAACTCCACAGCGGCAATATATCAAATATCTTACCTAAAACAAACAAAAATTAAAGTACACTGAAAAATATCCTCACCTTGCTCGCATGGCAAGGACTCTTCGTCACTGGAAAAGTACAGAAAACAGGTGAGACCGATTGACTGTAACTAAAAAGGGAACTGGTCTGATAATATACTTACAGAGGGTCTTGACGATGGCTACGGCTAGATTACGATGGGATTGATGGTTTTGAATCGCCTGGGCTTGTTGTGACCCATTTTTCCCTTTCAGTGACAAAGAAATCAAGGACTCTGATAGTGTGCTGTTTTAGCTCTTGAAGGTTTCGGCAGCAATGGCGGGTTAAACTTGGTTCTTACGCGGCGGCCAAGGTCGGCTAAAGGGTACGGCCTTCGCCTAGGCCCCATAAAAGCAAAATCCTAAAAAATCCTCATTTATATTTGGGAAACAATGAAAACTAATAATATTTGTAATAATATATGAAATTAAAATTACATAATATAATCACAATTATGTTTTTGTCTTATTTGGTAAATAAATAGGGATTTATTATGTTACCAAACAATCAAATTGACTCCACAAAAAAAAAATTCAAATAGACATTTTTCTCCTTTTTCTTTTTGTTATTTCTCAATATATTTCATAATGATTTCTTATTTCATAACTTTAGCCACGGCGCAGACCCACGAGTTCCGGTTGGAATCAAACTTAAATATATATATATATATTTAAAACTCTTTTTGTCAGAATTATAATATTTATAATTTAAATAAGAAGAGGACCTCAATTTACAACCTAAAAGTGTGAGAAATATACCACAGTTTTTGTTATGTATGTTTGGGTACGAAATATTGTAATTCGGGTATGAGATTAAATTTAAAAATATAATATCAAATGAGTTTGAAAAAATAGTTAAGAAGTAGTAAAAATACAAACAAAATCAAATAGAACATGACAGACGTCAAAGGTATTGATTTGTTCTCTCTCTTTCACCTAAATAATGTGGTCTAGCTCTGAAACACAAGAGTGCCCCATAAGCATACAACCACCATGAAATAAGTTGGGACTTGCATAACACTAGTCTACCACAATCATTAGCTTTATAAGCAAACAGAACTAAAAATTTGGAATCTGAAAAACATAAAAAGAATCTATTGCCAATATTTTTTCATTAATAAAAGTTTCATGGCAACTTCCTAATAAGCAGAAACAACTTCTGGTCAACTTTAAACTTGGTACAATGAATAGGATCCACCCTCAGCATCATCTGAAGTCCACCAAATGAAGCATATACCCCCCTGAAGCCAAATAAAAGGACAAAAAAGAATAATAACAAATAAATAAATGCATGTTAAATCGGATAGATACAAATTCATCAAACTAGGACAAGTTCATTTTCTTTTACAATGGACAGGGGAACATACTTGCAAAGAGCTAAAATCAAGAGCAAAAACTGTAATAGTGATATTTGGCCTATGTGTATGGGTGTGTTGTGGGTCATAACAGAGAATGTTTGAACAAATATGTAACATACACTTTGACGTCGGATCCTGAGCCATCTTCTGAAATTTTATAGAGCAATCCATGCATGATGTATTCAAATTTGTCAGCAAGAGACTTCTGCTCGTTCTGGAAAAGGTAATATACAGTGGTTAAGCAAAAAATGTAAAACAACGACCGTAATACCAAAAACCTATCCTCCTAGTCTTATTGATCACAGCTGTCATGAGTAATTTTCTCAACAAATATTAAGAACTCCTAGACCAATGTTCGCAAAGACAATTAAGAAAAGAGTGATAGGTTTTGCAAGTTTTCAGTAGAAGATTATGAACTATAACTTATTAACTTATAAGGTATAATATTACCTGCATATCATCACCCGTTCCAACTGTTTCATTCCAATTGAGTGTGGGTGTCAGTACCATCACGAATTTCTCTTTTCCTTCATTGGATATATCTCAGTATTTACATCTAGATGCATCAATATCCCATGTTTTTCACTCTGTGCTGCAATTCTAGTAACTACAAGGACAAATGAAAATATAAAATGAAAATTTCTCAGAAGGCAAAACCCTAAGTGAGTGATGCCAAATTGAAACATTATGTAGAAGAAAGAACAAGGGATGTGTGCATATGTTGTGCAAATGCTTCAATCAACTAAAGCTATAGAAAGTGTAAGATACTCATTTGTGAGTCATAAGACCCTATCAGAAGATGATACATAATATACAAACAATTTTTATATACACGGCACAAGTGAAACATCTCAACCAAGAGAAGGGATCATCGAAAAATATTTTTGAATACATCTTAACTACAAGCAGATTTAACAGGAATACATAATGTCTAAGCTTCCAGCTACAAGATAGATATCTTTCCCATGCATATCATGACTTTTAAAACTAAAAAGGCAATAAAAACTTGAGAAAAAAAAGAACCAAAGATAAATGACAGGTATGAAAGCATCTATCAAGTGAGAAAGCAACAATACCTCAACATACCTTTATCAATTTTTCACCATTTGGGTTAAGGTTCTCAACTGTAAAATATCATCAAAAGGAGGCCAGGCATCGTTCCAAAATCTTGTCCCTTAACAGCAAATATAGGCCTACACCTACACAAAATGTCATAAACAAAAATACAAAAGGAAAATAATAAGAGTGAAACTAAGAACACATTACCAAACTTGTGGTTTTAATATACTCAGACAGACCACAAAAATAACTTACATTTAATAACTGCATGCCACACAACATTTTGATTATCATTTTGGATTTGCTTCTTTTTTGATAAGCACACTTAGATTAAGCTATATGGTCTGTCCTGATAAAGTCAATGGTTATCTCTGTTCTATTTTCTTGAAACCCAAAAGAAACAAAACTTCGAGGCCAATAAACACAGGCGTGTGGAGAATTTTGCTATTCCATTCGAGCTACTACTACACACTGGTCTTTGTGAGACTGTTAAAAATGTTGAAATTTTTGGATAACCCACTGCACAGTATTTAAAAGAACTATTTTTTTGCTAGATTTAACACAGTCAAGTGAAAATATGATTCGAACCACTCAAAATGATTATAAAGACAAAATGGAGAGCACCGAAAAAATAGTGAAGGAAATCCGTAATGTCATAACAATAACAGTTGACACCCAGAAACAAACAATTCAAAACAAGAACTTCTCAGATCTACTCAAAACAATCTTAGTGAAACTAACTATTCAGTCTAATAGCATCAAATAGACAGAGAGAAAACAAAAACTATAAGGGAAGAAAAATTAAGATGGTATATGATCAATACTTCAAAATTCACCACGCATTTCAATCGAGCAAAAATACTTGAAATATTTCAAACACCAAAACTTGAAAAATCTCTCAAGTACTTTTGTTCTTAAAAGTTTTTATTTTAAAACAACAATTTATAAAAATTTACCATAACCGCACAAACAAAAGCAGGAGAAACATAAAATGTAATATAACACATATTTCAAAACCCCAAAAAACCCAGAGGTGCCTAGATAGTATCCAGCAACATCTAAACCCAAAGAAAAAAGCCACCCATCCATACTACATATAGAACTCACCAATATCATGGACAATAAAACATATAGGACAATCCATTTACAAACTCCACAAAATTGAAGAGCAAATCGAACACACCTGGAAGAGAGCAGGGTCAGTGGGAAGAGTTGGTCGCGGTAGCTCACAGCACAGAGCTGAGAGAGAGACGGAAAGACAAAAAGAAAAGGTTGAAAGAAAATAGTTAACGCCGTTGAGCTAGGAGGATGAAAATCGGCGGAGACGAAGGTACACCGGCAAGAAAACAGAAGCGAGGGAGAGTGGAAAGGAAAGCGGGAGTGGAAATGCTGAGAGGGTATAAATAATGATAAAAATAATAATAATTAAAAGACAAGCATACCCTAAAATAAAGAAAACAAATTATGCTCTTCAAAATTCGTAGTAAAAAGATTGTTCATACGTAATTTCTTGTAACTTTATTTTGATAAAAAAAAAATATTCAAATGTAAATATTAATAATAAATAAAACTTGGATAAATATTATTAATCATAATAGGTATTCTTAGGATGAAGAGACATTGAGACGGAGCATCCCATTAGATTGATATCAGCAAATCAATACCAAACAGTAAAATTTTATTAAGATAAAAAGTTTATAAGTTATAATAGTTACAACAAATATAAAATTTGAAATGAAGCAACGCATACATAGTTATGCAGAAGTAATAAACGGAAGTAAAACAACTAAAAAAGAGAAAAAAAAAATCTCAAATGAATCCATGAAAAATAATACCGGGACAGCAAATAACAATTACAAAATACAATCATAGTCAAGATTACAATGGATAAATATTAACAACACTTCAAAATATTTAAACGTAAATATGAAATACTATTAGCACATAAAATACCTAAATTGGACATGTTGAAAAAGCTACTAATTAAACAATATATATAAAAAAAAATCTTCCAGCCATTTATATATTGAAAATTAAAACTAATTCAAAAAAAAAATACTATAGCACAGTGATGAAAGCCTTGCTCTTTCAGTCATACTCTCTGTAATTTAAAAAATATATTTTTAGTAACAAAGAGCATAATATTTTTAATAAAAAAATATATATTCATTAATTTTTAAAATAAAAAGTGAAAATTTTTATTTAATTTCAATAGATTTTTATATATGTTCTTAATTTTACTTTTTTTTTTCATAAACATCAATGATCTTCATATTTTTTCTTAATTTTACTTTTTCTCATAAACATTAATGATCTTTGTATTTTTTTCTTCTATATATATAATTCTCTTTCATTCCGTATATGTGTATATTATAACTTGGTTGAGAAATTAACGATGTGAAGCTCTTAGCCATTAATCTGAGCTAATTACTGACCGACTTTGAATAAGTGAGCCAGTTTTTTTTTTTTTTCTTTGCTAAAAAAGTTCAGATCCAAGACAACTTTAGTGCAGTAAGTTAAGTACTTAAGCTGGGACGATAATATTATTGTGATTTTCTTCCGAAATAGAATTTAGAGGTACATTAATTTCTTTCCTATTATTATAACGAGCTTATTATTATTCCTGCTTCTTTGATGTGATGTGAGCTAGGAATAAAATATGATATATATTATAAGCTGGTTATAAAATATTATAAGCTATGATTAGCACTGAACTAACAATTATAAAAATGCATTTTCAATCCAGCAAAAAATTTTAAAAAATTGAATGCATTTCCTCACGAAGCTTGGATTGTTCGTGGCCTGCAACAATTATATATATATAACAGCATCATATGCATGCATGTCTATCATATATATATATATATATATATGCATGTGTGTCAGTGGATGTGAGGGGATGGAGAACGCTTCATGAAATTTATTATTAGGGAACGTTAAATTAAATTTCAATCTTAAACCTTTTAATTTTAAAATCCTATAATATTTATACCTTGGATTTACTTCTTATATAAGAGCCATTAATTTGAGTTGGAGTTTGATGAATAAGAATTAAATAATTACATATATATATATATATATATATGTGACTCCTTTTCAAAAAGTTTAAATGGAGTTCTTAATTTAATAAATTTCTCTTAAAATATTTTATACACACACGCACATATATGTGATAGATATATTATTAGTGTTTATTCATTAATCCGACAATTTATAAACATATAAAATTTCACATCTTCCCTAGCATTACAGAATATTGAAACTAATACGAATAAATTAAGGCACCTGTTATATATGGCTGCACCTGTTTCGACGCTAATTCCATGCTTTTTGCAGCCATATATAATTTGCTTAGCATTTTAAGTTTCTAACCTATGCATTGCCTTGGACAATAATCAACACCATAACTTACTTATAAATTAATGAGGCCAATTAATTAGTAAAGGAAACCTCAATATATATATATATATATTTATATCTAGTGTATTTCCCTACGTATGAGAGTCTTTGTATTTATATAATTGATTAAAAAATCACTATTTCATAAAAAAAAAAAAATATATATATATATATATATATATTGGAAAGAAAGAAAGAGAAAAAAAAAAGAGAAAAGTTGATGCTGTAACGTCTTACGTGTACGTGGGGATTTGATTTGATGGATTATGTTAGGTCAAGTATAACTATAACTGTAATTCATAAAAAAAAAAAAAAAAAAGTATAACTATAACTGTAACTCTCTCTCTATATATATAAATGGTCAATTTCAAAATAACCCTGCATTTTATCATTTTGCAGAGCCCTAATTTGGAAAGTTGCAATATAGAACCTTAACATATTTAATTTTTTTTCAATTTAATCTATTTAATATAGAAATGATTAAAGGTATTAAAATTTAACTAATTTACCCTAGTTTAATCGGATGTATAATAGTTTAAAAATAATAAAAAATTCTAAGATTAAAATATATTTGACAATGCTGTTGGATTAAAATAAAATAAAGTATTTTATATAAAAATAATAATAAGGTTAAAAGTGTCATTTTAGAAAATATCCTAATTGGTTGACATTTAACTAATAAAGATAGTTGTATTAAAAAATATATACAAGGGGTATACATAAATCCTTAATTTCCTCTTCCAAAAATGTACGAACTTGTAAAGCGTATATCATATGGATTGGAAAGAACATGCGTACCACATGTTTAGCTTTTCTTTTGGTACTTTATTTACAATCCCACACCTTTAGAAAAATATACAGTCACGTTGTGAAAGTTATGGTTCAAAGATATCAAATGTAATTAGCTATATTAAATGTTAGGTGCAGAAAAAATTATTAAGAAAATGAATTTACTATTTTAGATTTCTATAATTAATAAAGTTGGAGCAGTAATAAAATTATAAACTGATGATTTTAATATTGAAATTTATTTTATTCAATAAAAAAAGACAAGAATGAAAGAGATTACACTTTGTTTTTGTCGGTTGACATGAGATGAGAGACACGGCAGTAGATGTTATTTATTATTAGTATTATGATTGTATTCAATCAAACACCATTTATGATTTATATAAACAAAATAAACTGATGTAGATGGTGATAAATGTTTATACCAAATAGGAAAACCATTGGCTTTAAATGGTTTAGAAAATTATGAAGCAACCTGATAATATATATTAGAAAATTTATTATAACAAATTAAATATGAAGAATAAATATATATACAAAGAGAAAAAAACAATAAAAGAGAAAAAAAATAAAGAAAACATAAACAAACATAACAATGAAAATAATAAAAATAAAAAAAAGATTAAAACTAAAAAGAAATTGGAAAAATATATAATAATAATATAGGCCATACTTTTTGTAAGTACTTTCATTTAATAAAAATTTAATTTAAAATTTTTATTTTATTATTTATAATTATATTTACTAAATATTTTTGGGCCCCACCTGCCCGGATCCGCCGGATCCGCCTGCGCTGATGGTGATACCAGTTTAAAAGCACCAAGGGCTTGGCTCTGAATGGATTTTTTACTTTTTGTTTCTACGTGTGGTTGGTTACTTTCAAGTTGGGTTTAATTACTACTTCATGGTCTCCCACTTTTCTTTGCATTTGGAATTTGGACAAAGACAATTCCTCTGCTTTTTCCGACACTAGGCTCGTGTGATAACAAAATACTAATTAAACAAAATCTCAATGCATACGATTCAAACTCTATAAATACAAAACCCAATTAAACGAAAATATAAACCCCATTTCAAACCCTATATGTAGGAGCATATACACAAACCTATTTCAATTAAACACTAAGCAATTATAAAGAGAAAAAATATCCCAAGAAACAGATGCACTTCGATTCCCGTAGAACAACAGAGCGACGATGAGCCTATTT
>CM017584.2:17984050-18070729 GCA_007844105.2 Rhamnella rubrinervis
AAACATGAGATTTGAGACTTCAGATCTCGATGCACAATAGTTGGATGGCTAGTGTGCAGGTAATTCATTCCCTTGGCCTGCAAAATTTTAAGGAGCTATATTCAGAAAGCAAAAATTTCAAAGGGAAGGCAACTGAAAGAAAGATTAATATATTTTACCACATCAAGAGCCATTTTCAGCCAGCTTTTTCATCGAGTTGAGAATTAGACGATGCAATAATCTATATAAACTTCCCCAGCGAAAAGTTTGAGAAATATGAGAATGAGATATGACAAAGCATAAAGCTGATTGACTTGGTTGCAGTCCTTTTCACGTTAAATTAATCCTAAACAAAACGCTATGTAGGTGGATTTGGGTTCGTAACAGTTCAAGGATCAAAATCTCAGTATACCGAACCATGCACACACAGAAGTGCATTTCTTCACATGTAGAAGCATGCATGCAACTTAAATTCATATACTCACATGCACACTCATGTCTGTGTGTTAGAGTGTAGAATGAAATAACAGCATACTCATCAGGAATTTAAGAGAAGAAGGTGAAGACAGCCAACAAAATTACATCAAATTGGTAAATTACATTTCAGAAGCAATCACAGCAAAAAGTTTCAGAGATACAATATAATCCAGAAACATATAAACCCACCTGGGTAGAAACTCTGTCAGTATGGAGAAATGAGGGGGGCGAGTAACTGCCCCCATGAAAAGAACTACATTTGATGTCTCAGTCTTAACATGATTTCAACCTGCAGGAACCAAAGAGCCAACCAACAAAAATTTACTCAAAAACATAAAAATATTAAGAGCTGGCTCAAAACCAAATAATATATGATACAAAATTAACTTTCTGCTTACTTCACATTTAAACTGAAGTAATGCATCACCAGAGACATCTTGGTCGAGAAACTTTTTCACAGCAACTTCCTATCATTCAAAAAGTAATCACAAACCAAAAAAAAAAAAGACTAAAATTATTAGGTCATTTTCCTTAATGTTTTAAGGAGTCCAATTCCACCAAAAATTGTTAGTCACATTTCAAGAGGAAATTCAATGAAGGGAGCAACTTTTAACAAATTAACTGAAGGAAACATAAGATTTTGATTCTAGAGTAAAGAAAGCATCCAATGACAATGCAAACGGAATATAATCACCAAAGTATTGGAAAGAGTACTTACAGTGCCATTCCATTCAGCATGATAAACCTCACCATACGAACCTACAAGATAAAAAATCTTGTAAGACTAACTGAATAATTGTATAATACTTAAGAAAGCACCATATTCTATATTTCTAGTCAGATAACCTCTGCCTCAATTATCTACAATTATTTTTGTTTAGAAGTTAATTTTCACTTTAAAAAATAAGAGATTCTGTCAACTGCACCAAATTTTGATGTACCATATTCAGCCAAAAGAATAAGCCATGAAAATTGATAACAACTAGCTTTTGAGTTGAAACAGAAATATCTTAAGTAATTTACTTTCTTCATATATCAGTGAAATGTTAAAGATTTTAAGCCATCAAGTACCAATACAGCCCTTCAGTACCGAAGTTTCAAGCATTTCTCTCTCATTGTTCTATGAAATCGCAACCTCAAAAGAGTTGATTCTACCTATACCGATGCCGCCAATTCAAGATCCTCCCATAGAATTTCCCACTCTGCAAATCCTCCCAGCATTGGTTGAATTCTCTCACTTTGATCACCACAACCAATACTAAAGCCATGATTCACTGTTTCCATCCCAATCGCCTTATCATCACTAAGATAACCATTTCGGAGATATCTTTGGCAAGAGTTGGCTTGAGAAGGCATGGGAGGTTTGTAAACTTGTTCTTCATTTAAAGCTCTATATACATGTTTGATGGATAGGAAGGGGTCATATCTATCCTTATAGCATCAGTCGTGGTGGTCAGTTCACTAGGTTCCTTAACAACAAGCATAAATCCTCATTACTAGTATCAGAAGTCAGTGAAAATTTAGACTTATTGGAACATGTCTCCATTCATTTTGTTTCTCAGCTATTACTTCAGAAGCTGTTTCAGGCTATCAATATTAACATAGTTTGAATTCTTCCTCCAGAAAAGGTATGAGAGATTTCCCAAGGCTTGACCTTAAGTTATCTGGGTGAGAGTGAACCCCATCTGCTGCAATTTTCTGATCTACTGTATGGATTTGTTCAAGAACTTTGTCTTCATCAAGATCCTGTTGACCAATATCCAAAACAAATCTGGAGGAGGTGAAGCTCCACCTCTAACAAGACAGCATGAAGTTTCGCGCAAATTCTGGGTTCTTTGCAGCGCTGATAACATATATTTGATACATTTTACCTTCCTTTTCTGGGCAGATGATGCTTTTTCCACATACCGATGAACTTTGAGATGCTCTGTGTAGAGATGGAAGAGGCTTGTCAAACTCATTTTCACATCTCTCAATGTGGTTCTCTCCCGAAGCAGGGTCCTCTCATCATCTTTCAATCGAAAGTGTCTCCATATGCTGCTTCTCGCCTGATCTTGAGCTCCCAACTTTGGAAATTGCTAATGGTCCAATTGTTTCACCGCAGTAAACCTGGTCCAGTGGGCATCACTGTAACATCTGCAAAGCCTCATATCAAGGAAAGAATTTGGGAGCTGACTGCTTGGTACTTCAGCAGGAATTAGTGCACCAGGAGCCCCCATTAGATCAATAATATATTCACTGCATCATTGAACCAATCAATCTGTAATCATTAATAATTCCATAAGATCTAAATCCTGCAAGCTTTAACTTCAATTAGATGCCAAATGTGCATAAAAAACAAAAGTTAAAATTAAAATTCAACAGCTGATAGAAGATTGAACAAGTAAAATTATGAAAATTTACACGCAAACAGATTATATAATATTTGCAATACAAAAACTATTAATACTTACTGAATGCACAAGGTTCATGGAACTTCAATAGATAACATGCAAAAATAATGTAACAGGTTTCAAAGAATTGAGTTATACAGAGACAAAAAAAAGAAGGTGTTTTAGCATACTACAAATAACAAATTGCAGCTCAGACTCCATTAATACTTGTTCATTTATGGATAATTTATTATCTGTGGCTACAAGAAGAAAATTCTCACCAATAAAAAGTAATAGCATACTAAAATGTATAAAAGCTGAAATAGAACCAGGTCCTTCAATTCCATACTATAAATTGCTCAGAGATTTCATATAGCACAAGCATCCCGCATAACTCAGTTCTATAGATTATCTGCAGGCTGTGTATTCCTAGGTGCTCATTCTCAAAACCACATGGTTATATATGAACACATATAAATATATGTGTGTGTTAATGTGCTTTGATGTCCATTTTCGTGTAAAAAGAACCAAAGGTTTCAAACAAAAGATATTCCAAGTTATAGTATGGTAGACAATAACAGTAAGTCATGACAATGATAGTTGCAGACCATTACCTTCCATCTTCAGTTTTAATGAAGTTCACAGCTCCATCATCAGTACCAGTGTAGTAACTCCCTTTAACCAGCATACATGGAAGATTAATCCTATCAGCTAGTACCTAGCACCATACAATATGAAACAATTTCATATTCATCAAATTATTCCAAAGCATAAGGCAATGAGACAAGAAACATTTTGCCAATGGATATGATAATACTAAAATTTGACAAGACAAGGAACATTTAAGGAAGTTAAAAGGCACATGTACATTGACCATGATTCCATTTTAGCAATAAAGTAAGTTGGAAAAGGGCACAACCTTAAAGAGCAAGGCTCTGTGGCGTGAAAGTCCAACATCAAGACATCCAAGGGAAGTATGATAGTGTTCTTTGAACTCCTTAGTTCATACCTCCGACGATCCACCTTCTCAACATTTCATCTGCATCACCAACTGGGCCACCCATTCTATCAACGACAATGTTAGCTATTTTCTGATCAAGCCACTTAAAACTAAACCATGTGTGGTAACCTGAGATTCTCTCTTGATATAGCATAAGCTCTTTTCTCAAGTTGTTGCAGTTCAGGATCAATCAAGCGGTTAACCAATAACACTTCATAATCAACATTATCTGACACAGATATTGCTTTTAGATCAACCAATAATGGCATCTTCCCTTGTGCAAGTGAATTTGATGTAACACCATATACATCATAAAACCGTCCGCCACCTTTTCATTATAATTTACAACGTTATAGTTCTGCATGCAAATAGGCATAAAATCTAGTTATGAGAAAAAATAAAAATAAAAAATTTCTTTATAATTTATTACATTTAAGAAACTGCACAAAGCAAAAGCAAATATTCGTTTAAGATTGTGTAAAGCTAAATTAGTCCAAAAAAGAAGAAGTGCAAAATGCTAAAAGAATACACTACATTTAGATTTAGTTAATGGGAAACAGTAAGACAGGAAACCACATTGTCGATACATTTGAAGGTTCCAGTTCCAAAAGTCCAAAACCTCCTCTTATACGTGCATGATTCCTCTTATATGTGCGTTGCAATATATCCCCATAAATTAAGCGTCCCATTCACAATAATTAGAAACATTCAACATCTATAATCCAATGCAAACAAACACAACAGAAAATCCCATAATCACAGACAAAGCTAATCTAATCCTAATTTACTACCGCGAACGCTAAAGTAAAAGGGCAATAGGCAAAATCCATAATTAGAGAAACCACCAAAATGAAGTTTCAAAAGAAATTAAAACGTACCCAGTATCGAATCGTAAGAATATCGACGAGGGTTCGGCTGTCGGCGACAGTAGCCGAGCCACCCAGGCTAATCCGCTTGACGGCGTCGATCTGAGCCGACTCGGGATCCTCACGCGAATTGGGATCCGAAGCGCTAATCGCGAGGGCCAACTGCACCTGAAACTCCTCCTCTAAGAAATTGAAATCGGCGCACCCACTATCCACGGTCGAACGATCACCGACCGATTCGATGGTCCCAATTCCACCCATTGTAGCGGGACTCGAAGCCGACGGCGTAGAAGAAGCGGATGGATCGGGAATCGAATTCGGGCTGCTTACGGGTGGGCTTCGTCCAATCTTTGGTGTTCATTGAAACCCCCGCCGATGTGAAGCTTTTGAGTAGATGCCTACATTTTCGATCGCTCATCAATACTCTAAGTGAATTATCACCTTCTCCCTTTGTCTCTCTCTAGCACTGCAGATTTCTCTCACTGCTGGCTTAAACTGCGCCCACCACCCCACAAAGCAGATTCGCTTAACCTGCGCACCCTCTTCGTCAAGCTACCACCACTTGACAGACAATTTAACCGCTCAACCATTCCCTCCAATATGCTCTCTCTATCACCCAAAAAAAATTAAAATCAAACAACAAAAATATATATTTTTCATCAACTTTTTTTTAAAAAAAATTAATTAAACAAATAAAAGGCAGAAGAAAGAGAACACCCAAAGTCAAGGCCTCCGTTATTCACAAATGTTTTCTATGGACCTCATTTCATCTTGACCGTCCATTATGGATTCTGTTTACATCTATTTTTCAATTTGTTAATCTGAGAGATTGGACGGTTGGAGTTAACCTGTCTGCTATATTAGGTACATGGAGCTACAGTGTGTTTTATGGGCACCACAACTGGAGTTACATTAGTGGTACTACGGAGGCTGCATCATAACACATATACATCTCTGTATGGAATCAATGCTGAAACACTTAAATGGAATTAATGGATTCTTTTTTCTTCTTCTTTTTTGTAATAATTGCAATTAATGGATAATTCATAAAGCTAGAGAGAGTTATATATGACACTCTTTTTCTTTTTTATTTTACTTCGCCTCCAATTTTATTTATTATATATATATATATATTTTTTGTCCGCGTCTGATTTTTCTTTCAGTTTTGCACGCAACCATGGTTTTAGGGATAAGATTATAATAATATATATTGGTGCGTGATATAATTTTTGTAGCAAAATGTTTTTTATCGTAGATATTATTTTAAGACACTCTTAATACCATAATCTATTCTCATCTCAAACAACAGTGGATTCCACATGATGTTTCATACGGAACCAAACAAAACAAATTATAAATCAAAAAAAAATTATATAATTAAAGCGGTTTTGGATGTGGTATAATTGGAACCCACGACTACACGCCAAGACCTGAATTACATTATTAAAATGGAGTTCATTCCCAAGTTATTATTTTAGTTGTAAATATCTTAATAGGAGGTTAACTGATAAAGGGACTTTTTTATTAATAATAATAATAATATTATTATTATTATTGTCATTCACAGAATATACCCTTGTGGTGTAATATTCATATTTCTTTTTCTTTGTCTTGGAAAAAAGCTATCCGAGTTAATCAATATCTACAATTATTTAAGAGAAGGAAACTATAACAATAACAACACTAATCATAATTACAGTGGTGGTGTTGCTCCAATTCATAAAACAAAAATAAATTAAACTTTCTTGATTTGGAATAATTACGGCGTTAACAGTGCCATTGATTTGGAATATATATATATATATATATTTTTATACATACGGAAAACAAGTGTAAATAAATTAAATTACGGAGGAAAAAGAGGACCAATGCATGTGGATAGTATAGCGTTAATAATTAAAACAACGTGAGTGAAGTAGTGGAATAAGCTACTAATAGTATATATGATTCCAAATCCATGATTGCGGTAGTTTCACTTTGAGTAGTGATTCAATTTCAACCGAGTTTGCGGCAAATTGAAAGGTCTTTTGGTCAACTTTAACACTGCTCGCTGCAAATTGGTTTGATGTTTCAATGTCAAAACCAAAAACGAAATTTTCAATGTGTTGTGTTTGTTGAAATCATTATGATAAATAAAAATATTTGGATCTGGATGTGATATTTTCCACATCAACAATTAGTATTTCAATTTATTAGTGGACAATTTCTTAAGATGAATTTGAGATCCTTTAATTTATTTATTAGGTGAAAGTCTGTATAATTAAAAACAATCAATATTTAACATATTTATTTATATTACAAAAACATATAAGGGATTTCAATTTGCCCAACAAAGCAATAATAAACAGCTTTATTTATATATTATTCAATGGAAATATTTGTGAATTCATAACAAAAAAATATTTATATACATTTATATCTTAATGACGATTAACTTTTTATCAATTAAAGATTATTAATTCAAGTCTTTTATTAAAGTTAAATCTGAGTTTGAAATATATCGCCATTTATTATTCAAAATATGAGTCTTCTGCTAAAATTAAATCGAAGTTCTTAAAGCACATCATCCTCTATTCTCCAAATTATGATGTAATGGCTTTAGGTGTAATTAAATTCCAAATATGAACGTTATATAGCGCAATGCATTGAGTTATGAATTTGGCAGCTTAAAAATACAAACTCGACTTGTGGTATTACAAATTAACAGTTGGTATTTTAATTTGATGCTGAGAAAACAGCATTTTAAATGACCAATACTACAATTTAATCCTAGAAACCCACACGCTCGCATATATAGGCCTTAGCTTATGATTTTTTTCTTTTCGAGATTTGCAGTGATATGGGACTTTCTGAAAGAGACCCGTTTTGATTTTAATTTAATTTAATTATGAATATATAAGGAACTTTTTGAAAAAAAAAATTAATTTGGGAAATAGTATTTTGTTAATTTCTAGTTAATTTTTATTTTATAAAAAATTTCGCATCTTTCATTGTGTTTTCATTTATAAAATTATCCTTCAAATTACATCATTTTTATTTTCAACTATAAATTGATTTCTTATTTCTCGACCGAGCAAAACAGAGAGATATATTTTTTCCCACATTATTCATAAATCATTTAAAATATGAAAATTTGGCATTGCTCCATTAATATCATTACTGTTTCCATTATGGAAATAGTTTTAGTATTGCATGATTAGCAACTAAAACCAATCATAAGACAAAATCAATTATTGTTGTTTTCAAATTCACGTACGAAGCGAGCATGAAAATGCATTTTTAGGACAGGAGAAAGCAATTATAATTACAATATTTCTAAGAGTTGCGGTTTAGCAACAGTTGTAATTAGAGTAGCTGACCATCATTTATAATGTATCAATATGATGGAAATTAATATCACCCGCTGTAACAATAATGTACGAGGATTGATAATCTATGTACAACGAGAAGAAGATGAAGATGAAGATGATTATGATGAAGAAGAAGATGGTGATTTCATGTCTACGAGTAGACCTTGATGCTGGCAGATGCACAGAACTCGCGAGAGACTAAGCAGAGGCAGAGGCAGCAGCCTGTTCTTCAACAACCTGAGAAACTGATTGAAGTGTGCAGATGAGGTTGCGGTCCCGTAAACATTGTCAACACGTCCTGATTTAACAGTCGACACAAATTTCAAGTGGTAAGTTAATGTCCTCAGCAGAAACAGGAGAGATTGTGCGGCGGAGGTTTGAAGTGGGAAGCTGTGTAATATCATGTGCAAACAAATATACCTGTAGTTGGCCAGAACTTGGCGGCGGCGGAGCCAGGAGCCGGAACGCAGCATATTCCCGAATATGGTTTTGTCCATGAATCTCCATGAGCAATGATGGTGGATGAGGAGCTCCTGCAAATTCCACATTTAGATACATGATTGCTCTTACGGTTCACATAATCAAGATACAATTGCCCATATCAAAATTCTAGGTTCACACAAAAGTGCACTGTCAGATAAACTAAGCTAGAGATGCTATTCCCTTTTGTAAAGTAATTGACAAGCTAATAGTCAGACATTTCACCTTCAGAACATTGTTGTTGATATCGGCCTTTCCCTTTTCAATCTGAATAATTTCTTCTCTGATTGAAATAAGAGCATCACAGTACCTGTCTAATTCAGCCTGCAACAATTGAAAGAATTTATTAACATGAAAAACAAAAGCATAAGAAGAAAGAGAAATTGTGTTTGTAGGGGAGAAAAAGAAAGAGGAGAGATTGCCTTGCAGGACATACTTTGCTTTCACTTTCAGTTGGTTCAATCATGAGTGTTCCAGGAACTGGCCATGACATTGTTGGTCCGTGAAATCCATAGTCCATTAGACGCTTCAAACATCTTCAGGCTCTATGCCGCAGTATTCTACAGAGACGATGACATAAAATTAGTCACAAAACTAACAGAAGATGATAAAGACAGGTGAGAATGAGTAAACAAAGAAAACTACCTTGAAAACCTCTTAAATCAATAATGAACTCGTGAGCAACTGTTCCATTGACTCCACGGAAAAGAACAGGGTAGTAGTTCTGTAAGAAAAACATAAAAATAAAGAAAACAAATACACATCCGCATTCAACTACAATGGGAGGCAATAACTAGCAACCACAGACTCATAATTAATTATAGGAGAAGTGGGGAACTCTCACAGAAATGCCAAGAGGTTATACCTATTTTTGTAACGATTGACTACTATACATCATCAACTTGTTAAAAATTGCTTTTCCAGTTGACAAATGAATTAAGGTTCATTTTCTTTGAAGATGGAAAGCATGGCCTAAACCTACTACTCTAGCCCTCAGTTCTATCTTTAAATCTACAGGAAACAATCAGTCAAGGAAGAAGTGCGGACCTCCAAACGTTTCGCCATGTAGTTTGCATTCAGAATTGCTATCTTTGATGCATCTGTGAGGCCCTTAGACCCCATCATGGCTATGTAAGTATAAGATATTGGCAAAATAAGTGCAGATCCCCACAGCAGCCGAAATTGCACCAAGTGGCTGAGACTTGTCCGTGGCAGGTATGCCACCCTGGGAACCTTCAATACGATAAAAAGAAATCAAAATTAAATGAAAATATTGCAAGGTCTCAAAGAGAGAGAGAGAGATAAAGGCTGTCAGTTCAACAAGAATTACGATAACGTATACTAAAAGAAATCCGAGAACATGCTGTTTCCATGTAGATACCTTGAGTTCAGAATCAGTATCAAGAACAAGAAATATATCAAATGAAAACTTCTTTACCTTTTGGTTGCATATACAATCTCAGAAATATAAGCATATATTAATAGTCCCAATGAAAAGTATATTTTACCACAGGATGAGAAGGTAAAAATGGTGCTAAATGTTTCTTCACACCAATAGACCCATGCCGACCGCCACCTCCATGAATGCAAAATGTTTTATGGAGATTGAGATGACAAACATCAGCTCCAATCCAGCCTGGACTAGTCAGACCAACCTGAAAAACCAAGGATTACTTCAGAATTGAACGTGAAAAGAAAATTGACACATAGCATATAGAAACTACAGTCTACATGCATCATAGGAAACTAAAGTTTGTACCACAAAATGAAGATTATTTATCAATTTCTAAGTCTGAAACACAACTAACAAAGGAACGCTATGCAGAAAAGGTGTTCAAACTGAAGACAAAACAAAACCAATGTTAGGATTTGATTGACTCTTCAAGATATTAGGCCATCAAGCACAGAGCAAAATGAAGCCAGGATAAGACCTCCCACTTAAACTATGAGAAAAGTTTTGTCCAAAATAAAATTTGTTGTCACAAAGATTGCTTCCAGATTCAGATTGAACAAGCTTAATCAAGTTGAGTGTGAAAGGTCAAAAATCTTGACACTATCCCAAAACTTCCACTTGAGATTGCTTCCAGATTCAGATTGAACAAGCTTAATCAAGTTGAGTGTGAAAGGTCAAAAATCTTGACGCTATCCCAAAACTTCCACTTGGCCCCTTCCAGACAACAACTACTAAGTAAGAGAAAACTAAGCTCTTAGTTCTATGGCATCACATGACCTTTTTACTATTGAACTAGAACAGATACAAAATATGCAAACTTTAAATTTTAACAAATGAAATCGATAGGACCTGCATTCATGTTAGCTCCATCCATATAGACTTGACCTCCATTGTCATGAATTATCTTACATATCTCATTGATACCTTCTTCATACACTCCATGGGTCGAAGGATATGTCACCTATAATTTACAGCAGATTACTGTTAGCATAAGTTTTGAGATTTCACCTTTCTATTTAAATGATTGAAAGATTTCACTGACATAGGATTATGCTTACCATGAGAGCAGAAAGGTTGTCTCTGTTTGCTTCAGCTGCCTTCCTCAACTCTTCAATGTTGATATTTCCCTTGGCATCAGTTCCAACAGATACAATTTTCATTCCACACATTGCAGCACTGGCAGGATTTGTTCCATGTGCTGAAACAGGGATAATGCACACATTGCGATGATGGTCCCTCTTGCCTATGATTATCATTTTGCAGACAGATCAATGTGATTAATACAAGAACAAGCCTTATAAACATTTTAACAAGAACAAGCCCCATACAATTTCAAAACATTTTAACAAGAACGAGCCTCATACAATTTCAATGTTTTTTGGAAGGGGAGTTGTAGGGTGAAATCTGAGGACCTTAAATAAGCTACAGAAAAATGCATAAGATTTAAAGTGGCAGGAAGTGTGACAACTTAGATTTCTGTTTGACTGCATATTTGAGAAACAAAATGCTACAGTGCTACTTAATTAATATGCTCGGATTCCAATAACCAAAGGTTCACCACAAGGTGATGTAAAATTAAAGCATTAGATACTTTTGATATCTGTATAAAATTCTTTGGGTAAATTAGTTGGTCAAAGAAACTGAGAACTCAATAGGATGTAATGATGTGTTGCTTTAACTGTTGTTGATCTCTTTGAAAGATTTCACATTGAAAAGGAAAACCTCAGATTGTGAGGTATCCTGTATGACACTGACACTTTAATGCATCTAATTAAATATTGCAAAAAGAAAAGCACTATACAAATAATGTCCGCATTGCCATACCAAATGATATGCACGAATAACCATAAGCCCAGCATATTCCCCAGCAGCTCCAGCATTAGGTTGCAAGGAGAAAGAATCAAATCCAGTGATGGTACACAGCAAGTCACCCAAATTGTTAAACATTTCCTGAAATGAGAGTCGACAAGAAATAATGTCAATTTTATTGTTTTTACACAGAAAGAAGTTACAAATATCTTCCATGCAAAGAAACAATAGCAACTAATTTGAATTTATTGGTACACCAACATTTTCAGTACCTGATAACCCTGGGCCTGTTCAGCAGGGGCAAAAGGGTGAATGTCAGTAAAATTAGGCCACGCCACTGGCATCATTTCTGTTGTTGCATTTAATTTCATTGTACAAGATCCCAGTGGAATCATACTGTGGCATAGTGAGAGATCTTTGATTGTAACTTACAAATGTATCTAAGCAACTCATGCTCTGTGTGGTACCTAATAAAAACCAAACACAAGTCAGTGCTGCTCTCAAACTTTTTGTAAATTATAAGAGTTCAGGTTATGTAAAAGGGACACACGTGTTAAAGATTGAATGGGTAAGGTATGCACTCTTCCTTGTTAAGGCATGAGGAATTGCATTTGAACTTCTGCTGCAAGAGATGCAGCAGTGAATGGGACCTGATAATTGAACAAAATTCCTAGTTAGATGGGAAAAATACTGGGATTAATTACAAACATAACCATCATCCTAAACATACGATAACACCTACAGGCTTGCCAGATGCAAAAACTTGAAAAGCTTATCAACATCCTCCAAGGTAGTTGTTTCATCAAAGGAAGCAGTAATCTGAAAGGAAAATAAAATCATGACATAGAATTATACTTAATTTCGTTCTTCTTTCTTTTCTTTTTTTTTTTTTTTTCCTGACAGACCACAGTTAACTAACTGATGCAGGAGATAGAGACAAACTTACAGTGTTTGAGTCTACAACACGCAGATTTATGCCACTCTTGTAAGCAGCATCAGCAATTGCATGTGCATCTGCAGACTTAATCTTCACTGTGTCAAAGAAGTGAAGACCCTGAACTTCCACTGTCCCAAGTTTCTTCAATCCAAGTGCAAATGTCCCAGCAAGACCATGAACCCGTTGGGCAATGTTTTTGCCTTCTGGTCCATGATAAACAGCATACATAGCAGCCATGTTTGCAAGTAATGCCTACAATTAAAAGGAATCCAATTCATACAAAGCAGAGTGAATGGGACATACTAATGGCCCACTTTCAAAATTTCTTGCATGAGCTGGCTTGAATTTGTTATATACAAGCAGCCCTAAAGCAAAATCATAGATATGAGATGAATAATAGTCTTGTACCTGAGCAGTGCAAATATTGCTGGTAGCCTTGTCCCTCCGGATATGTTGCCCCTAGTTTGCATTGCCATACGCAGAGCAGGCTTCCCTGAAGAATCAACACTAACACCAATAATTCTTCCCGGCATCATCCTCTTGTACTCTTGGGAGGTGGCCAGAAATGCTGCGTGAGGACCCCATAACCCATTGAACTCAAACCTCTGAGCAGATCCAACGACAATATCTGCACCCAATTCACCTGGTGGCTTCAATAATGTCAACGCCAAGAGATCAGTTGCCATCACAACTTTAACCCCATTAGCATGAGCATTCTTAATGAACTCCCCATAATCCAGAACTTCACCCTCAGTGCCCGGATACTGGACAAGGACACCGCAAACATCACCGGATTTATAATCAATATCTTTAAGATCTGCGGTAACAACTTTAAGATTAAAACCATCAGCTCTGGTCTTGCATATATCAATGGTCTGTGGATGGCAGTTGTTGGCAATTACAAACGTCTTCTTCTTCCCTTCAGAATGTTATTACACATGGCCATTGCCCCGGCAGCTGCGGTTCCTTCATCAAGCAATGATGCATTGGACATGGGTAGGCCAGTGAGATCCGTTATCATAGTTTGGAAATTGAGCAAAGACTCAAGCCTCCCTTGGGATATCTCAGCCTGGTACGTGTACTGGGTGTACCAACCCGGATTTTCCATTATGTTCCTCAAAATCACAGGGGTACATGAGTGTTATAGTACCCCATCCCAATAAACGACTTGAAAACCTTGTTCTTAGACGCCAAATATTGCATGTGCTCAACCATTTGGCTCTCGGTCAATCCCTCATCAAACTTAGAAAACTTCATAGACTCGATTCTAATCGCCTTGGGCACGGTGGCATCAATAAGCGAATCAAGACCATCAAAACCACATAGCTCAGTCATTTTGGTTTGGTCTTCAGGGGTGGCCGAGTTATGGCGGCGGGGAAAAGTGTCACTGGGTTTCAAAGCCTCGACAGAAATCGACCGGGTCTGTGACCCAATACCATAACCAACATTGTACGAAACATTCCTACCCTGCAACGAATCTGATCTATAACCAGTGCGCATGAACACGAAGACACATCGAGGACACATACCTCGAAGGTGTGTACAACACCGGGGACGAAGAGTTCAACAGAGGCTCATTCTGGCGATACTGCTTGGCCTCTGAAACCAAGCGTTTCAGAACAGCCCGGTTTGCGAGCGCCGAGCACGTTCCATGAATACAGAGAAGACTGTGTTTTGGCAACACAAGTAAAACCAGAAGCAAAGCTTCAAAAGGGAAATGGGGGTTGTTGGAGACAGGAGAAGAAAAATATGTATATATATATAACTTTTTTAATGTTGTAGTTGGTTATTCCATTGTAGAATGGTGGCGGGTTGCTGATAGCACCGAGTGATTTTGTCTATATATTTATAATTACACTGAATAACATACGCATTTTATTTATCGTATAAAAATAAAAATAAAATAAAATAAAATTCAACAAAATTAGAGATGGGAGTCCAAGATCGGATTGTGGGTGGGTGGTGGTAGACTGACCACCTCTGAAGATAAAGATGGTTTTTTTATTGAAGGATTTTAGAGTCTATCACAACCTGCGAAAAATCACAAGCTGTTCATGAATGTATGGAAGGCATTGAAGCAAACAAGATTGAGTTTCAGTGGATCTAATTTAATTTCAATTTCAATTGCAATTGTAAATGTGTCAGATGCTGAAACACATTTCCTTTGGAGTGAAATCTGAGATTCTATCTTCGTTGGCAGATTCTCTTCGCAGCGACAGGCTTTTCACAATGTGTCTCACTCACACGTACACCCACCAAGAACAAAACTTTCAAAGGGGTTGCCTTCTAAAGCAATAAAACACACTCAGATCTAAGTGGATTGTATTTGTCATCGCACACAAGTTGCACCCCAAACTATCACTGTCGGAAAACAAATATTAAAAATTTTTATACTCGAATATTAATTTTGTTTCCTATTATTTTGGGAGACTGTGAATGTGATATGCTTTGTTTTGGGCGAGGGTGGTGGGACCCGTGGATCTGGTGGAGGGTAAATTGGAAATATGTCGGATCATGTTTGGGAATACGTCTGTGGCTGACGTTGTACGTCCCAACCAAAACGAGTCAGAGATTGTTCTTTCATCTTTGTGGTACATACGGATCCCGTGGAGTTCCATCCATTGAGGACTGTCCGATTGCAAAATTATAGTGAGCCGCATAGCAATCAAGGGTTGAGATCTGATCACATTCTTTACTACTCTTATTAGCGGAGATCTACGAAGTTACGACCCTATCTAGTGAGATCTGAGTGGGTCTCCAATCTGAAACCCACGGGTAGTTTTGTTTGTGGACCATTTTGGTTCGTACGATTGTTTCTCAACTGGTCCCTCTACAAATTATTTTTTTTATACATATATATATATATATATTTTAATACAAGCTGGCTTAGATTATTTAAATTGATTTTTAATAATCTCAATCTGTGTGCTCGTGGTAAAGAGAAAATTATTATATTTTGGTAGGAATATGATATTGTTCCACATGATTTGGTTGTTGATGTGGGTCCTACGTAACACAAAAATGCTTTTATTTTATAACTATTTGGAGAAGAAAAAAAGAAAAAGTGGTTGGTGGAAAGGAGATGCTTCAAAAGTGTTGGAATTAAATACTAAATACGTGGAATATACTAAGTAAGGGATGTTCTTTTTTTTAATAAATAAAAATTTTAAAAAATTAATTACAAAATTAAATTTATTTGTTATTTTATCTGTATAATTTTAAATAACATTATTTTTTTTTATTAAAAAGCATAAAAAAAATGAAAAAAATTGAATGTAGTTCGCTTTTACATGCCAGTGGTTAAAACTTTAATATACATATATTATTTAATATAATAATAAAAATAAATTTACTATTAATATATCGAGTTGTACCTAATGCAACATGACCGAGATCTAAGCTCAGACAAATTAGGTGAGTTTTATACGGTGGGGACTTGGTCGTATGTTAAAAAATGTGTTTAGTGCAGTGTAATTAAATTTAAGATGATTGATGTAGTTGCGTGTCAACATAAAATTGTACACATCAGCATGCATGCATGGGTCTCACTTTTACTGACATCAATGAATTTATGATGATCATATTTTTGTGCTCTTTTATTTTATTTTACATTTTCATGGGCTAGTTTTTTGGTGAATCAAAATCCTATTCAACTAATAACCATTTTATTTTAGATTTTTTGCACATTGTAGATCAAACTTATAATTAATGTTATTTGTTAATATATATATATATATATTAGAAAAGGACCTTATATTAATGTCCTCAAATAGTAATACCTCGAATGATTGATATTATTATATATAGAAAACCGCCCCCATTCTTGCTTCTAAGGTAATCCAAATTGGTAAACACAATTTCTTCTCTTTGATTGGTCTACACCTGAATGTGCATCTATACCAGATTAATATTTATTACAAATAAATAAAACGAAAACATGTCGTACTTCTATGTCACCCTGTCAAGAAATTTTTCTTCTGTGCCTCACATATTTCTTCGGAACATCCCTGTTGTCTGCTTTTCCCGATACCAGAAATTTTCGGTCAATAAAACATTACAAGAAGATCCAGCCCTTTGTCTGCCTGAATAGATGCTGACCATCTTAATGTTTTAATAACTTACCACCATTTCCTTTATATCTATAAGAATTATTTTTCCAACTACAAAGCCATTTGATTAGGAGGTTGATTTACATTAACTACTTGTGCATCTTTCTCCAAAAGAAATCCTCCCAAAGAATAAGGTAACTGGCATATTAATTGTACTGATTCTACCTAAAAGGTTAGGATACATATAGTTTAGCATCCTATGCAGGTTTGAATCAATTTTCCAAGTATATTGAAGTTTTCTACTTAAAATTGCTTATGTAAGTAAGATTGATTAGAATGATACCCACAGGCCTTGTCTTATTGTTGACATCCATATGCATCAAAACTTTGTTTTCAGAATATGTATGCTGGCAATGCCACTCTAAGCTAAAGGTGCTCTCTCCATAGGAGTTCCAGGTGAACTTGCGGGCCTTCACAAAGCTTGGAAACAGTATGGGAGGCTTCCATGGAAAGGCTCATAAAACCCGCTGAGAAACTTGCTCAGTTGGGATTTAAGATATCTCCGTACCTCCACATGCAGATGGAGAAAAACAAAATCGGGAATCTTTGCAGATAAAGGTCTCGGGAGATATTTACTTCAAATGGGAGTCTCTTGCTTCCAGGTGATATCTGCTATAACAAGAAACTAGCAGAGACATTCAAAAGGATTTCAGATTTTGGAATACAGGACTTCTATAATGGATCAGTTGGCTTCAACTTGGTTAGAGATATTCGTAAGGCTGGAGGTATAATAACAATGAAGGACTTGCAGAGATATAAAGTTAAACTAAGAAAGCCAATCTCTGCAAACACTTGGCCTTGAATTACTTTACTGTTCCTCCTTCTGGGTCCTCCAATGATACTTGTAAGTATCTCTCTTTCTTCCATTGATTTACATTATGTTTTGTTATTGTTTTCTAATTTTATCCAAAGGTTTATGAAGGAATTATCTTCTTTAATTTCATTACCACAGATGCTAAACATTCTTTCACAATATGGAATTCCTTCTGACTTTCCGGCTCCTTTGGAATCCATCGAGAAATTGAAGCTCTGAAACATGCATTTGCTGTGAAGATGAATCTTGGTGATCCTGATTTTGTTGACGTGTCTAAAGTTCTCTCCGATATGCTCTCACCTAAGTTTGCAAAAGAATTAAAGAAAACCATATATGACAACATGACTTTTGATCCCGGCCACTATGGTGGCAGGTAAGCTGTTTACTTGACCGGGAACTTGTTCCTTCTGCAAGATTGTGATGACAAATTACTTGTCGACGTTCATCCTCTAGTTACTTCATTTCCCCTAATTTATCTGAAATTTTGAATTCTGCAGTCCCATATTTGTTGGATATATACATGTATGTATGTGCTAGTTTCATTTATCACTTTAGCGGTCATTGTGCACTACTATTTATATCCTCAAAATTTAAAATGTTAAATACTTGAATGAGAATCCTTTTAAAACAGGTGGAATCAGATCAATGATCATGGTACCAGTCATTTGTCCATTGTAGATCGAGAACGAAATGCCATCTCCATGACTACTACTGTGAATTCATATTTTGGTTCACAGATGCTGTCACCGAGTACAGGTATCGTTTTAAACAATGAAATGGATGATTTTTCCATGCCTGGGAATGGTTCTGCAGGACTTCCACCACCAGCGCCAGCTAACTTTATCAGCCCAGGAAAAGGCCGTTATCATCCATGTCACCTACAATAGTCCTGAAGGTACACTCGGTGATTTCTCTGGTTATATTGGCACTAATCTCATTTCAACTTACCAGATACAATAAGTGCTTGTTTTGTCTATGGCATATGTATCTTATATTCTACATTCTCAATACAGAGAACTCATGTACAATAACCACGATGTGTCTTCTTTACATGATCGTACAGGACAAGCAACTGAAAGGTGTAGTAGGTGCAAGTGGAGGATCCATGATCATTGCTGGAACTGCAGAGGTTCTCTTAAATCATTTTGCCAGGGAATGAATCCTCTCCTCTGTCATGGCCCTGAGGGTCTATCATCAGGTTTCCTTTGAAAACCATCCTGCAAACACTCTCTGTCTCTCCTCTCTCTCTCTCTCTCTATCTATCTATCTATCTATCTATCTATCTATCTATCTACCTATCTATCTATCTATATGTATATATATGTATAGAGAAATGATCTCATAAGAAATGTTGCTAAGTTTATGCTGAGCAATGCTAATGTGAGACCCTAGTTTTAGCGACACTGCTTATATAGATCATATATATATATATATATATATATATATATATATATATATAAGCTGACTGAGCATATTTTTCTGAGGCTGACGCCAAAGTTTTAACCATCTTGTCATTAATTTTGAGCTTTTGTTTCACTGTTCCTTAAGATTAATATAAAGAAGTTACCTCTTAAAATTTACTAAATTTTCTTGAATAGTAATTAAAACATATAATCTGATACAATCTCCTTGTGGAACCAGTTGCTACCTAACAAGGTCTATTATGAGAATTGGACGACGGTGATCGGTGACCATTTTGAAGTTCCTGCACATATCAGAGAAGACCTTCAAAAGAAGGGCCATGTGCTAGAGGCACTTGCTGGTGGAACTATTTGCCAGTTTATTGCACTTGGTGATGCAGAGACATCAAAGGAAAATGGAGATGTTGGAAAGCTAGTAGCAGTCAGTGATCCAAGAAAAGGTGGTATTCCTTCTGGTTATTGAAATTGGTGAATCTTATGGCTACTCAAACCATTTTTCTTCTTTCCACCAAAAAGGAAAAAATAAAAATAAATAAAGAAGAAGAAGAACATTTTTCTTCTTCTTCTGCCTCAGAGCCTTGTCATACATCTCTTTCATTCCTTTTATGGTACAATTATTTTTGCATCCTACAAAGTGGTTTGAAGTGCAAAACTATTATCATATAAAATAATTTGACTGTTTGTCATGGTTTTGTGTGTGTATTTTCCTTCATTTTTCTTTTGAGGCTTAGATTATGTTTCACTTTCACCCAATATTTACTTTTATCTTTGATTGTGATAATAACTTGTGTAATTGTGTTTATGAACTATCAAATATGGTAGTAACAAAGTAATTCAGTGGATATGTTCAACCATATAATTCAAAGTTTAAATTGGTTGATAGTCTACCATATGGGGCTCAAGTTCAACTCTTAGAAAGCAGTTCTTGTCGTGTTCAAGAGCTTGGTCATAAAGGAAATTGCAAAACTAAAGGATTTGGAATTTATTTTTAAAATAAATAAATAAAAATTAGGCTTTTTGTTTTCCAAAAAACACGTGAATTTTAGCCTAATTATTGCTAGTAAGAAGCAATCGATTATAAAATTGAATAAAATACGTCATTTTACAATCGGTTGCAACGAGCAGAGAGCCACGTCTCTTTTTTAATATATATTTAATATTATAGAGAGCAGCAGTTGATTATAAATCTGATAATAATTTATAAATACTAAATTAACGATTTCTTTCCTAAATTTTTCACATCCTCATAAGAATTCTCTATGTACATGAAAATAAAACTCAATTACAGTAAAACCTCTATATAATCTACTATTGGACCAAATAAATTTTATTATTATAAAGAGGTTACAACTCAATATGATATAATTATTATTATTTTTTTACTTGTAATTATAATATGGAAATATAAAAATTTCATACCAAAAGCTCTAAAAATACTTAGAATTTAAAAATATTTTGACTTAACTAAAAGGTATTCATATTGATGAGTTATTATGTACCTACAAATTCAAAAATATAATAGCAATTATAAAATATAAATTATTATCTCAAATAATTTTAGATAAATATATTATTTTTAAACCTTTAATGTAATAAAGTATATATTTTGTAATATATATAATTATTATTATATAGAGATAAATTTTAAAATGGATTAAAAATTTTATAATTTATTACAATGTAGAGTTTATTTTATTTTTAACTTATTTAAATTGAAACTAAAATTTTTATTACTACGCAAAGGTTATTCTTATATAAAATATCACTGAAAAGTTATAATCGTATAGTATAAGTAGAAAAACAAACTCAATTTTTATGGTTAGACATATACCAGCTAGTGCTCAACTAAGTCCCATAGGAGAAAATCTGTACATCGCATATGATGGTGTGGCGCATATGATCGTATTAAGTGTACTTTACTAAGTATCAGGTGATTAGATAATTATTAAGGATGTAAATTTATTATTTTAAATTCTCGCATAATCAAATTAAATAGACTCTAAATTTATATGGACGAAATAACAAATAAATTTATATATTAATTAATTCTCATGATCATATTGTGACTATTTTTTATTAAAAAAATCTTAGGCTGTACCATATTACTCGTAAGACGTTGAATTCCAACGTAAACATCCGAACTAATAATACTGCACGCCAAATAAAAACTTGCAGTTATTGCAGAGGATTAGTTTTGACAAATGTTTGATTGGCTTTACGGTCAGCGTGGTTTTGTTTTTTTTGGATGAATAGCGTGGTTTTGTTTGTTTTTGTGCGATTATGGTAAGTGACATGGACCCTTCATTATTTGTGTGGATTTGGACATGAGATTGGTAAGGGTAACGACAATAGACTAGACATAAGCTTTGGTTAAAATCTCCATATGATTTGGTTTGATTTGATTAAATACATTAATACTCCATATGTGTTTATAATTTTGGTAACAGATTCGGCAAGGTACGTCGGTGGGAGGAAATGGAGGAATCTCACCAGAACCCAGAGATAAGCTTTAATTAAATAAATGGAAATCCACGCCAGATGCATCCCCATTTCTCATAATTTGCATAAAAGGCCAAAACAATAGACCCAAAAGATTCCAAACTCTCACTCTTCTCTCTGTCGAACTCTCCTGCTGAATCTCTATCAGTTATACCAAAAAAACTGAATCTCATCAGCCATGGCGTTTCAGAGGCATTTCTTGAAGAAAGCCTCGGTGAAGCTAACCCCAGGTTTAAGTTTATCTGCCACTCGTCTCGCCTCAGTTCTTTCTCTACGGTTTCTTCTTCTTCTTCTTCTTCTGCTCCTGCTGATTCTGCGACTGATGCTGAAGCTCCACCTGAGTTGCCACCGTTTGATTACAAGCCGAAGCCGTACAATGGGCCTCTGGCTGATGAAGTCTTCGAGAAGAGAGAAAAGTTTCTGTCCTTCCCTCTTTCACTATTATCAGAAACCTGTAAGTTTCTCTATGCTGGGCATGCACCGAATTTCTTCATCATTTGGAAATAGTATTTTTACTATTACTATTATTATTATTATTTTATTATTGTTGATGGGTTAATGCAGTTTACTTATTTGGTCCTTTTGGATGAATGAAACCTTGCTCTTTTGCTCCTTTCTGACGATGAAGAAAATAAAAATGAACTAACCCATATGTGAAAGTTATCAAATTTCTAACTCAATAATTTCATGAAACTAAGAAAAAAGTTTTGAAAATAATTACTTCAAGTTTCATTTTTTCAATTGAAATTGTTTTCAAGTATCAGGACTTTGAGAGCCTTGACTGATCATAATTCTTTGTTCTCGACTGCATTGGTTTAGTTCAACTGCAAAAAATGTTTACGTTGATCTTTGGGCTGATATTAATCAAATCGAAGCTTAGATTGGTGTATTGATTATGAAGACTAGCTCTTTAATCTAATTGACAGTTTCTTGCTGAGTCCGAGTTAGAGTTAAGTAGTTGTTAAGTTCTAAGATTTATACATTAAAGTTGTATGTTTTCTGTGTTCTTGTGGTGTTGGCAACTCCAGAATTTGATCTACCATGACAGCTCAGAAACATTTTGCCATATGTTTCAAGCTCTCCTGTGATATTATCAGCCTTCAAAAAAAGTTAGTCTGTTGATGAAAATTTTCTGATCATTTTCAAAGATGTTTATTTGTTTGAACTTTTACATTAATCAATATGAAGTAAATTGTTAAATAAATTTCAATATTTGGTCCCTTTTAAATGAACGAAGCAGTAATGCCAAGCAGATGGAAAATTATTAGTATGATGGTTATTGAGTTGCCCAGCATGACATGAGTATGTTAAATGAGCAAGGTGGTAAGGCCTTACATATTTTCTGAAGCAAATAATCAGTAGTGGTTATTAAGCTGTATTGCCATTAGGTATCTCAGATTTGGATTATTCTTGCATTGTTGCTGTTGCCTTCTATAGTACATTTATGCTTTAGGATCATGCTTGCGACCTTCTTCTGCACACGTTGATGTGAAGTAAGTTTCAACATTTGATACTATATTAATTTAATGAACAAGTATGGATGAACAGATTTTTGAAGGCAAATAATCAGTATAAAAGGTTTAGCTTTATGGCATACTGGACAGATTAGGCAGCTTCAGGCTATTGCTAGTTGTTACAAGTCTTTGTTTTCTTTTCCAGAATTTTCTGTAACCACTGTCACATCAACAGGAGGACTTTATTCATAAACAAATTTCTTATACTAACTTTCCATTATGTACACAGCTAAATATTGTTGAGGGAAAATGCAATATTTATTTGACGAGAATGGAAGGCGCTATCTTGATGCTTTTGCTGGTATAGTTACTGTTTCTTGGGACGCCATCCCGATGTCTTAAATGCTATCATGGAGCAGAGCAAGCTTCTGCAGCATGCCACAACCATTTACTTACACCATGCAATAGCTGATTTTGCTGAGGCATTAGCTTCAAAATGCCTGGAAACCTAAAGGTTCATGTTTTTCGATCTGGACCTTCATAATTTGCTTTCAAATGTCAGATATTTATATAAAACAGTGCTATTATTAAGAATGGGTTTAGAATTGTGTTTGTATTCCCTAAATAAGATGTCCCTTTCGTAATTTGTTATTGAGGAAATGGCATACCTTGTACTTTCTTGTGATTTGATTTCATTGTCTGACATTTCTCCAATATGAATGAAATATATACATTTGCGGGCATCTGGATCAAACTTTATTTAGAATTGTAAGTTCAGCGAGACCATTTTAAATGCAGGTTGTGTATTTTGTAAACTCTGGGACAGAAGCAAATGAATTAGCGATGCTGATGGCCCGTCTGTACACTGGTAGTCTTGGCATGATCTCGTAAGAAATGCATATCATGGAGGAAGTTCTAATACGATTGCATTGACGGCTCTGAACACTTGGAAGTACCCAATTCCAGAGGTTTGTAATTTGTATACACTGTATAGATTCAGAAATACCTTCCATCACTCTATTGTGAAAACATATTTTGACATTAGAGGGTGAAAGTTATCTGGAAAACATGTGATAAGTTGAAATTTTATGGGTGCCTCAGATAATCACTTTGTCTTACATCTCCTACTGGTATCCTGTTTTGTTAAATTATAATTTGATGCGTGCTTTTCTTTTATGAGATATTTGATTGCATACTTGGATGTGAATTAATGGGATCATCATCAGTTTTACCAATGAGATGCTTATATGTTGTCCAACCTTGTCCCCTGATGTACTATAAGGTATGTCAGAGTCTATTTTGTTTGTGCTAGCTAATCATTTAAAAATAAAATTTTACCTGGTCAATTACACCCAGGTTCAAATTTCGTCTAAAATCATATGGTGATCTAATTGAATCATGAGCACTATGTCTTTCTGTCTTCATTTTTTCTTTTAATGTTCTGATATTGCCATATTGGTAGAACGGTCACAATACATTGTGGTACCTTTCATCAAGAAAATAGTTAAATCTCATCATGAGGACATATGTAACACATTCTCAACATAAAAGCATGCATATGCAGTGCACAAGTGGAAATTCACATGCTTTCAGCACCTTCATTCCTTGCTGAGCTATAGATATAGCCGCTGTAAAATCTGACACTGGTTTTATGTGGGAATGACTAACCAGACAAGCCAGATATTCTGATTTATCTTCCTAAAAAATTGCTGTGACAATATGCAGGGTGAAATTCATCATGTTGTAAATCCAGATCCATACCGTGGAATCTTGGATCTGATGCCAGGCTTTATGCAAAAGATGTTCAAGATCATATAGATTATGGTACTTCAGGAAAAATTGCTGGATTTATAGCGAAACAATTCAGGTTGGCAGTGAGTTTGTTTTTCGATGAGGTCTAAAATTGATAATCATGACCACTGTGATTGGGATTTGGATCCTCTCCTGACCTGAGCTTTACCTGAGTTGCACAAATTTTAGGATATGTGGCACTTTTGAAATTGATGGTTATAATTTAATTGAAATTTAGTTTTCTTATATAATTTCAAACCTCCCATGCCTTAAAAAGGCTCAGATCAGGAGAGGATCCTGAGCCTTGTGATTGGCCACTGGCGATTCTAAATATCGTCTCATTTTTAAACTTCAGGAGTTGGAGGAGCAGTTGAATTGGCCCCTGGATATTTGAAACTAGTGTATGACATTGTTCGTAAGGCTGGTGGTGTCTGCATTGCTGATGAAGTACAAACTGGGTTTGGTCGCACAGGAAGCCATTACTGGGGTTTTGAGACACAGGGTGCCATCCCTGATATAGTTACCATGGCAAAGGTTTTTAAACTTTATATCGTAGTTACTGTTTATTCCTGAAGGTTTGACATATAAATAATGTGATTTAACATAGTGCTTGTCTTACCAGCCTCCTTTGCTTCACCCAATAAAGCACTTTGAATTTCTTAAAATTCTTTATTAACAAATACAGGGTATTGGAAATGGTTTACCATTGGGAGCAGTGGTGACAACACCAGAAATAGCAAGCGTGCTAGCCCAGAAAATTCAATTCAATACTTTTGGCGGAACCCTGTCTGTTCTGCCGGAGGACTAGCAGTGCTGAAAGTTCTTGATAAGGAGAAGCGTCAAGCTCATTGTAGTGATGTTGGTTCTCACTTGCTTGAGCGTTTGAGAGCCCTTCAACAAAGACATGAAAGTAAATTATTCTCGAACATGCAATTCTAAAAGATTTCTTTATTACCGGATATCTGCATTAATTATAAATCAAGTTGCCCTGTGCTTATTTGACTTTTTTTCCCTTTATTGATTTGCAATCAGCTGAGCCATCTTTTAGTTGTTTGAATGTGAGCAAACCTCAATATCTTTAGTATTAGTGGTGATGGATATTTCTTACCGGGAATTGTTTGAATTAATTGTAGATATTTTTATTACGAGCCTCTGATATTGGTATTGATTTATTACGTTCTAACTTGAATTTTGTCTCTGTCACTACTCTCTGCTCTTTCAGCATGCCCATGGCTTATGTATTTTCAATCTGTCTTTCCCTTTATGATGTAATATGCTGCATTATAAGCCAAGGTGTGATATGGCTTATTTACGTTTCCTATTATCTCTTTTTTCCAGTCATAGGAGATGTAAGAGGCCGAGGCTTAATGGTGGGCATAGAACTTGTGACTGATCGAAAAGAAAAGACACCAGCCAAGGCAGAAACTGCAGTTTTATTTGAGAAACTGAGAGGTACCTGCACATATTCTTCCCCACCCAAAACTTGAATTAAGAAAAGCTATTACATTTTGAGGTACATTTTCACCTTCAAGCATCCTCTACTAACATATTAATCATCAATTGGTTCGTGATTGAAGAGCTCGGAATTCTGGTTGGGAAAGGAGGACTACATGGAAATTTTCAGAGTAAAGCCACCAATGTGCTTTACCAAAGACGACGCAGGTATTCTTCTTGTACTTAGATTACCTGTGTTTATATGCTTTTTTATGCATTTTTGAACATGTACTTGCGTCTGACTTATTTGTCTGCAGATTTTCTTGTGGATGCTATGGACTATGCTATGACGAAGTTGTGAGGATTACACAATATTGTGCTTTGTAAAGTACTTCTCTCTCAGAAGAAAAAGGAAAAACAAACTCCCATTATACCATGTGAGATAAAATGGCGGCATTGTATGTTCATCATGTTGTCACTGAAATAGGGCACCTGAGTGCAGAGTCCTTGAAGAGCAATGCATATTGCTTTCCAGAATAAGAGTAATCTCTTCATTTTGAAGCACGAAGAAACCACTTCACAATATACGCGACAACATATGTGACATAGACACCGAAAATTTTGAATCCCACAAAATTACCATTTATATTATAATCTACAAGAAGCCTTAAAATTTAATTTTCTTATAGACCACCCACCTCTCTGGAACTGTGAAAGCGCTGGCTATTTCATATTTACAACTTTATTTTAGGTAAATGAGACTGCTTGCAAAACGCCAAGCCGCTAGGATTTCATGTCTACATGATGAGTCAAACTGCGTATTGGAGATGAACCTCTTGTAGTTGTAAGCACGCACAGCCCTGGCGGTGCTATCTTGTGTGAAACTAAGGGCCCTTTGTTTTTAGTTTTTGTCTTAAATTCCAAATGTTGGTTAAAGTTGGTTATTATTAGTCAGAGTCCTTTATTAACTACACAAAGGAATGAAAATTTTTGAAACCAAGTCAACTAGAGGTTGTTGATGACGAGGCATTAAATTACTACAAGAAGCCGTCAAGGGTCCATCAGCCAATGGGATGCATTAGTTAAACACAATGATTTGTAAATTGAATTATACGTCACCTTAAGCAGTCTTAAGGACGAAACCCACCAACCCACAACAAAACATGTGCTAATTTGATACGCATAGTAGGGCTCGCTTCCTAACAACTTGAGCTTTAAGAAAGTGGTTTACAAGAATAAAAGGTCTAGCAAATCAAAGCAGAAACAACATTCCAAGCAGCACCACCACCACAAATTCATATATGAAGCTTCCTATTCCATTTACAAAACCTTAGCACAATGATACGATTGCAATCAAAGCTTTTATGAAATTACAATACATTTTATGTTACATTGTCAGCCTGCATATAAAACAAAACAAACATGAACTCATAGTTCCAGAGAACCCCAGATGATTAGCATCTAATCCACCACCTACATACATGCCCTGTAATAATAATAAAATCCATAGCTTTAATAAGACTATCAGGAAAAAAAATTTACTTAATGTTTAATGAAAATGTGTTAATGGGTTTGAAGTAGGTTTTAGTGAATCTAATCTTATTAATAGTACTTGTCGCCTGGTTTGCTCCAGCTCTTGCCTAATTGAATCACCTCCTTCTGAAATGCCTCCTTATTTTGACCAAGTCGTCTTTGTATGTACCTGCAAATTTATAGAACATAAAGTAGGAACTATAAGCAATTTTTTTTCTTTTGTTTGTTTGTCAATAACTATGCAATAACACTTGCTGATGTTAAATTCTAAATGAGTTCGAAAGTGTAGTAGTAAAGTTAAAAAGGCAGAGTGCTCATTGGTTGAATTGCTCAGCTGTGAATAGAGAGCTTGTCATACTCATGCCTAACCAGTATTATCTTGGAAACTTTTTTGTTATTATTTTAATTTTTTTATGAGCGTCTGACGTTGGCGAAGAAGGTTTGTTACGTGTGGGATTGTACTCTGTGTTTGGCTATTCTTGCTTTTCAGTAGAGTCATGGCTTATATACTTTTTAATCTGTCTTTTCCCTTTATGATGCAATATATAAGTGTGTGTGTGTGTGTGTGTGTGTGTGAGTGTGTATATATGTTGCTTCTATACATTTACAATTATTTATTATTATTTAATAAAAATCATTTTCAGTAAAGCCCACAATGTGTTTTACCGAAGACGATTAGGATGAGATAATGAAAGCTGAAAAAGAACAGTTTAACTGTGCCATCTATTAGATCACATTTATTTGTATGTTTGTTAGTGCAATTTTTAATATGTACTTACATTTTATTTGTTTGTCTGCAGATTTTCATGTAGATGCTACGGACTATACTGTATGTGTAAAAGCTGTGACGATTACACAAATATCATAAGTCATTTTCTCTCAGCCCAAAAAAAAAAAAAGAAAAAACAAAACAAAACTCCAATTGTACCATGTGAAATTGTATTTTCTCCAAAATTAAAGCATTGAAAAAAAAACAAACAAAACTCCAATTACACCATGTGAAATTGTATTTTTCCAAAATTATAGCATGGAAAAAATACTAGAAGTCATTTATCTCGTAAACTATCCTACGTGCCCTTAATTATAATTCAATTCAATATTTTCCCAGAACAAAAGCAATCTCATCATTTAGAAGCACAAAGATACCACTTCACAATATGCACAATAACGTATGCGATGATGCATTCATAATACATAGCCCATCAAATGAATATCTATATCACATAGATTTCATCTCTAAAATGACTGAAAATGAGAATCCTACAAATTTACCCCATATATATATATATATATATAATATAATATAATATAATGTACACGAAGCATTAAAATTCATTTCACTTATAATTTATAAATCACCCACCTCTCTAGAACTTGGGAACACTGGCTATTCATATCTACAACTTTCCTCAGATCAAGGGAGACAGACTGCTTGAAAATGCAAGCCGCTTGGATTTTACGTATACTTTATGAGTGAGTCTGAGACGGCATTGGAGACACACCTCTTTTCGGGAGGCATGGCCCTGGTGGTGATATCTTGCTGAGAAGTCAAGCTTAGCTCGTGTGCTCTTTCCATTGCAAATACTAGGCGGGCTCACGAGGACGAGTAGCCCAAAGCGAGCTCAAAGCTCGAAGACGTTGGAAGTACTCACCTAAAGCAAGCAGACCTCTTGCTGCCTGGCGGGTCGTCAAGATACGCGACATCTGCTGCAGGGTTTCCTGCCGGAGATGATCAGCCTGTTCGGACAAGAGCTCAATTAGCAAAGCATCTCAGCGAGATGCTATGGAAACAGAGCTAGCTGCATTTTTAATACTATAGAAATAACTAGCATATCATATATCACTGAGCATTCACTTGGCACTTTTATTAAGTGTCGTCTTGGATTTTCACTGTGGAGTTCTCTGTTTTGCAGATGTAAAGAAAGGACTTCTGAAATGCATTGCAACCACTATAATAAGACCCTAAGAGAACCTTTCACGGAACCACCAAAACAACTCAAATATTTTTATGGAGTCTATAATCTTTTGACTTCCAAATAATACTAAAATCACCGACTTCCAAATAACAAGAATTCATGCTTTCAGCTTCTATTAAAGAGAGAACAATAGAGACTGAGGGTAGAGAGTGAGTGAGTAGCTTATTGATATTGGTATGGCATCCCTTTTAAGAGCCTCTATTCCAACAAAAGAACTCAAAGTGTGGAGGTGTCAGGTGTCCAGACCAAAATGATTTTGAATTTGAAATTTTCTTTGTAGTTGAAAACAGATTTGAAGTTTTGAACCCAAGTTGTACACCCGTCGTCACCACAATGGTACAAGATCTACCAGTCCCTATAGGGGTATAGTTATCAAAATATGCTTTTACAAGAAAACCATGCCAGGAGCAAAATGAGAATAAGATCACGTTACCTGGGTAACAAAGGTCACCAGAGCTTCCAACCTCTCCATTGCAGTAGTGCCCATCTGTGGGGCATAGCTTCCTCACCCAGTTGACCAGCTGCTACAGTTTCAGCCAATGTCTGCTGGAGTTTCTCCATACCTTGTGAAAGAGCATCTTCAGCTTGTTGACATGATTGTTTGAGGTTACAAACATCAAAAAGTTGTTGTTCTGTCAAGGGATCAAGTTGGGGCACAAGGACCTGTAATCAACATTAACTTATGAACTAGCATTTTGGTTAAAAGACAAAAACAGTAAAATATTTGAACCAGTACAAGCGTTCCCATGTATATATATGCGAGGAATTATGTGCTATAGATACTAATCTCCAAGGTTTTAGTTATCTCCTATATGTATTGTTATGTCTGCTTTAATCGACACAGCGTACTCTCAATCCATTGAGAATCCTATGAGCCAGAGCCAAGAGATGCATTATTTTTTAAAGATTTATAAATTGAATTATACATCACCTTAAGCAGCTCTGAAGGGCGAAAACCACCAATCCACAAGAAAACCGTTCAGCTGATGTTTTCCACATCCCATACATCATGTAGAAAACATCAGCTTTTGCAGCAGTTGCTTTCATGCGGAAAAGATCGAAATAATGGCTCATACCACCATCCACAAGCATGCGAAGCTCTACATCACTTATATGAGCATTCAAAGCATTCCTCAGTTCACAAATCTGTCTATTTTGTTCTTCTACCCAACGTTTGTACTCCATCTCAAATGCAGCTACACCTGTAGAATCCATAGTATGGCAAGTTTTAAACACAAGAAAATGAAACTGTTCTCTCTCTCGCTCTCTCTATATATATATATGTGTGTGTGTGTGTGTGTGTGTATAAATCTGTTGTGCTAACTTAAAATACATAGTCGAACTCACATCCTAATAACCTGAGCTTAAGAAAGTAATTTACAAGAATGAATGATCCAGCAAATCAGAGCAGATATATCATACTAAGCAACACCACAAAGTTATATATGAAGCTCTATAGTCCATTTGAAAATTTTAAATGAAAGTACAATGACAAAATTGAAATCTATTGAAAGGTTCTATGACAAGGCATTTATGTTACAGTGTGCAAAGGTGTCTCCCACCTGCATGTAAAGACAGAGTGCTTGAGAGGTAAAACCACCCGTAGTATTGACATTAGCAAAATAGGAGATCAAACTAAAGATGTAGCAGGCAGAGTATCAATAATAAACAGCCAAACCTGAATTCATAGTTCCAGAGAACCCCAGATGACTAGCATCTAATCCTCCACTTACATACATGTCCTGTAATAAAAGTGGATAGCTTTAATAAGATTTTATCAAAAAAAAGTTATTAATGTTTGATGAAAATCTGGTAATGCTTTGAAGTAGCTACAAATGAAGCTAATCTTATTTAATGTTTACTTGTTGCCTGGTTCGCTCAAGCTCTTGCTCTAATTGAATCAGTTTCAAACGACTTGTTTCCAATTGTTGAACATATGCCTGTAAAGCAGAAGTCAAAGGAAAATAGTTGGCCAAAACATTGCGTTTTTAGAATTTTTCCAGTGTGTATCTGTTTCCTACCTTCTTCCTCAAACGGCTCTTACGAGCAGCCTCCCATTTTGAGCAAGTCGCCTCTGTACCTGCAATTTTGAGCAATAACTTGCCGATGTTAGAAGTTCAGTATAAACCTTCAAAAGTAAAAGCACTATAGAAAAAGTAGCCTGCTCATTAGTTGAATGGCTCAACTGTGTAAGCATACTAATTGACTGGACTGAGAGGATAAAATGAAATAAAGCTGCAAGAATACAATAAAAATCAACGTTGAAAAACAAGTTGAAATATAAGCAGATAAATTCAAAGGGTTCTGCAGAATAAATATACAATCAAACAATTGTAAGAAGAAACTCCAAAGTTGACTCTATAAGCGTCTCCATCCCACAAATAATTTTGAATTGCAACCTAAGCCAGATCAGTGTGTATTTTTAAAGGAGAAAACATCACCATGCATTGAGGCAGAAGCCTAATCTCTTTTACCTTATCTGTAGGTTTTGTTGCTTCTTGGTCATACTTGTTGGAAGGTCCCAGCATTCCATGTGAAGCATCCTCCGACTAAAAAATTAAAAAATCTCATGAAGTTAGCTCAACATGGCACATATACCAAGAACCATAGAACTTAAATTTAGAAAATGTGCACCTGGCTACTTAGTTTTGTGTCCGCCTCCACGAGTATGGATGCTGATGCATTTAAATTACCATTACTTTTATAGTTTTCTCCCCACATGCTAATCTGGTGGATAGGCTCATATGCACCCATCCTCCTTGAGGTAACAAACTGGGTGGATGTAGAGTTCATGTTCATTTAACTGAGAATGGAGGGCAGCTCAATTAGTTTTTGCATAACAATACTACTCTTAAAAAGAAAACATACTGAGCTAAATCAGTAACCAATAAAAGTTAAGCACAGGAAATAAAAATACAATCAAAGTAAAATGTATAAAACTGAACTATAGATTGTTCCATCCTAAAACAATGTAATTCCTCGAAAGATTAGGTATTAAATTTCGCTTCACCATAAGCAAATAGCAGGGAAAAGTGTCCAATATTCATCGGTACAAAACTTGACACAACTTCAAACAAAAATCCAGAAGAGAACCAAATATGTGATGCCTTAACAATACCAATCTATTATCAAAGTTTATCATGCACTATACGAAATTAAACAAAGACGAAACAAGAAAAACCAGAGGAACAAGGAAACATTAGTAAACACACTACTAATTCAACAGAATATATAATTAACTCTCTAACTTCCAGCTGAAAACCAGACCTCTCTGAATTCCATAATGGAAAATACACAAGTCCTATCAAAATAGTAGAAAATGTTAAACAGCATAAAAGGCGAAATAAAACAAAGAGAAAGGTTATAAACACCAACAAATAAACCAAACCAAAGCAACAAAAGGTCAACATAACAGAGAGAGAAGCACAGAAAAATAAGCATCAGGAAATATCAAACATGAAACATCTTCTTATATCATCAGACAAAACGAGCAAAAAAAAGAAAGAGAAAAAGAAGAAGGAGAAGGAGAAATTCAGCACCACCACAAGCGAAAAATTTCAACGTCCCAGAACCAATAAAACAGAGGAAGCTGACCTTTCACACCTTTGTTTTTTACTTTTGAAGTATAACAATCCCAAATTATGTTTAAGCAAACAAAACAAATTTTCACAACACCCAGTCTGTTTCTCTTCCTCCTTATCTCTCTCTTCCCTTGGAAAGGCATCAAAATAGTAGAAAAGTGCAAGAAAAATTGAACATGAAAGTTTCGAAGAAGAAAGTTGTAAACCAAATAACCACTCCATAGACCATAAAAAAAGCGGACTTTTGTTATCAGAAAACAGAGCCAAATCAAATAGAAGAATACTGAGAGATTACCAATAAATATATATATTTATATATAAATATAAATATAAATAAATATGTAAATATATCTCTAGATACATATTTATGTATGTATGTACGCATGTATAACTTTTGTGTACTTCTTTTCTGTTTCAGAAAAGCGAAGCTGAAATTATTGGATTTTTTTTTAAAAAAAAAAAAGCAGCAAAATTCCAGCTCGTTTTCCGTTCTGCAGCTTTCTCGGGAAACAAACAGAAAAAAAAAAGAAAAAAAAAAAAGAATGAAACAGATAAACCAAGAAATTCGAACCTTTTAAAACCCAGTCTAAGGAACCAATTTTTCTTTTTGGTTCCGGCTCTAAATACTCAGCTTCTCCAACAAGCACGTAGTCCCAATCGAAATGCTATCTCTCAGCAAAACAAAACCCTAAGTCCCATCATCTCGCAGAAGAATCGGATGGGAACACGACAGCTTAAAAATGACCTCCAAACTATTAATCATATTTTAATCTTTCCCTTTAAAATATTTATTATTATTATTAATATTTTCCACAATTATTGTTCATTATTTTTTTAAAAAAAAAAATTATAAGTTTCTTTTCAAAGAGTGTTTGTCTGAAAGTGGTGCTATGTAGAGGGACGCAGAGAGTCAAAGCTTAGCCCCGTGGTCGTCATCTTTCCACTAGCACGCTAATATGCACACCAGGTGGATTGGTTTACCACGACCCGTTTAACCCGCGAACCCTCTCTCCGAGAATGTTCCGCTGACGTCAAATTCCGGCGAGCTCTTCGGCCGGTTTTCGACGCTCCGTCGGAACCTGGAGGATAACGGAAGGAGTGGAGGCGAGGGCTTTGGTTTTGGAGCGGATTTGGAATTCACGCGTGGAAGAGGCGCGTGGATGGAGATGGTGATAATGAAAGTGCGGGACTGTGGAGTTGATCGTCGCGGGAAATGAAATAGGGCAGTTATAGAGCGCGGGGACACGCGCGATGGGTTGGGTGTGGTCGAAATTCCTAATTGGGGGTTTCCAAATTTTAGTGGGAACAGTAACGGCTATTCGAATTAGATCCTCTTTGGGATTTTAGAATCTTGAGGGGCTTAACACTGAATAGGTCTAAAATTGTGTGCGTATCTTGCAATTTTCCCTTTTTTCATTCTCATTCTGCTTCGGTTGCATGCTGGGGTCCAAAAGTGCCGAACTGGGCCCATCTTAGCTATTTTTCAAAATTTTACGTGTTCTACTCTTTAATTTAACCAGATTTTAATTATGGCCTTTTGTATTTTTTTTAAATTAGGACCTTTTAGTTTTCAATTTTATTCAACTAGAACTCTTTCCTTTTTCATCTTTTTATAAAATTTTCTCAAATGCCTAACAAAAAAAAAAGAAGACAACTGAGTTATCCAAATTAATAAGAAAAAGCATTGTTGTTTTCAACAATTCAATTATGTTTGCTATTTAGTAATTTTGTGACATTTGGAGAAATTTAGGAAGAGGCCTAAAAGACCTTAATTGAAATTAAAAAAAATTTAAGACCCTAATCTAAATTTAATCAAAATTAGAGAATATTAAAGTATATTAAACTCAATTTTTGTTTATTTATTTATTATTATTATTGTTACTTTATGAAAATTTTCAGTATTTGACTCAACAAAATATCAAACTATCCAGTTGAGATATAAATTGCAACTCATGTATTAAGTTGTAATCCTATTTATTATCACCTTAAATATATTTTATAATTAAATTTAGGTGTGCTTAATGTTATGTTTAAATTGAACTTAAATAACTTAAAGTAGGCTCGAATCCGAGCGAAATGGATGATGGGATAGCCAAAATGTACGTATAATCTTTCCATTCGACTAAAACAAGATAGATATGTATAATCTTTACCAAAATATAAATAAATAAATAGACAATTTGATTATTTATTAAAAATAAAAGTAAGCAATTGGAGATAGAGTCCATTGGAGACTAACTATCAATTCATTAGACATCAATGCCATATATATAACAACCATTTGAACTTGCAGACCACCTAAATAGCAGTTCATAGAATGCTTTGGAGATGTTTTAAGCTTACACTATTAATTATCTAAATTACAAAAAAAAAAAAAAAAAATGAGCGTTTGCAATAGTTTGTTTATTTTGCACTTCTATAAAAATTTAGAATTAAATATAGAAAAAGGCATTGGTTGGAATCTGATTATGTAACCACGATAGACAGACATTAATTTATAAGGGTAAATTGCTAACATTTAAAATGAATTTACAAAATTTCAATGGATTAGCTAGGGAATAAAAGTATATACATATGAAATATCTAATTGATATATATGAAATTTTTTTAAAAAATAAAAATAAAAATAGATATTCCTTTTTTCCTTCAAACGTGTGCTTTCGATAATTAGGTTAATTAAAGATCAATTGCTTTTTTCTTTTACTTTTTTTTCTTGTAGCTTTCTTATATATTCATTTTGTTGATGGTTTCACGCGTACCAACTAAATCAGGTAGGAACCCAATACTGGTCTCACCAATGTAAGTACTTTTAATTCTAGGAAAGATTTAATATAAACCATTATTTTTTTGTATCCCTCACTTTATTTACCATATATTTATTTATAAAGTATGATTGGTACATATACACCTAAACTACTTTTGTACACATGCATTGGCCAATTGACCCTTGGAATCCTACAGGGACAAGTGTGACTTCAATACCTTTAATCTAGTTGCTGTTTGCATATTATAATTAATGGGACAAGTGTGACTTCAATACGTTGATCTAGTCGTTGTTTGCATATTATAATTTATTATTCAGTCTATTATTTTTTATTTATTTCAACAGTATTGTGAAAAAAAATTTAGATATACAAAAATAAAAAAATATATATAAAAAGTTTTTGATATATTAAAGGTAGGGGATTCTAATTCAGATTTTTTAGGAGGGAATAGTGGCGTTTAACCATGAGCTATCCGTATGGGACATATATATAAAGTTAAATCAGAAGAATATTTTGATGGATTATAAGTCAAAGCATTTATTCTGTAAAAATATAGTCCGAAAGTAATTAAGGTTATGGTGGGTTCGGAATCTACCGAGTGCATGCTTTAAAGCTAAGTTTTTGATTGCATCATGACAAGGATTTTCATATTTGGTGCAGAAAAGAAAACAGTCCTGTTTATTCTAAAAACACAAGAGAATATTTGGTAATTTTAGAACTTTTTCCTGTTTTGCTTTGGATTGAAATTGCAATATATATATATATATATATATATTAATGATTTGGTGGGAACCATCTCCCACCACAAAAGTGGAAGACATGCGTTGTAGATGTTATGTGTCGCATATTGTTAAGTTCGTTTAAAAATGCAACGATAAGTGGACTCAGTATTAACTTGGAGTAAATATTTTTGGCATAGCGTTCACTTTTCTTATATAGGTCTTTAGTATTAAAAAATCCTTTTACATCGTCTTCTAGGCTTACCGGTATAATTAAATATCAGTGCCATTATATATATATATATAAATGATTAATGAGCAACTTGCTAATAATATATATTACATAATGCAAACTTGACCGAATATTAAATAGAAGTAAAAAGACAGTATGATTAATTATAATTGATTATTTCATGTCTTTACACTTATACAAGTGTGAATTGGCTGATTTTACTTTTGTGTTATATAATATATTTCTGACAATATTGATCACTATATGTGTAATGCATAGTATCAAAGATATGATTAAACAATTTAAAACGTACTTTAATATTAATTAGATAAAATCTGTATTCTTACATCTAATAATTTTATATGCAATTCATTTCAACTTGCATGAAAGTTAAATTTAGATAAATAATGTGGTACCTAATTTACTTTAACCTTTGGAATCAAATTATATGGCTATGGTCTTCCTTTACATAATAATAAAATATATATAGGATAATTGATGAAAATACCCACCAATATAATCTAAATTAAAAATACTCATATATCATTAATTTTTCATATATATATATATATCAAATTAGATTGTGTACGCATAAGCAACCACATTACTGGTTTTGTTTTCCATAGGTAAAAACATTACTGATTTATCACAAACAAACAACAAGGCTGCCCATAACTTATAGCTTCATCATGTAAGCTCCATGTCTCGGAAATTAAAAAAAACGTGAAAAGAGTCTTAGGAGAGCTAATCAATGAATACGTACTCAAGAAAAGTTGAAAGAATCAAACATAATTGACTATGATAATATTCTAGCTCCAAGCAAATAACCAAATTGCTGCTAATGTTAAATTCTCTCAGTTACAGCTCACAAGAAAGGCTTCTCTCACATTCATTCAATTGGTAACTTAAATCTTAATTAAGAGCATCACCAATAGTGCCTAATGGTAGCTAGATTCTACCACGTTCATTCTACTATCCTAAAATAAGGACATCTTCTCTAAAATAAAGAGCTTAATTATATTCTTAAAATATAAAAGAGAACAAATTACGGTGTATCATTCAATCATTTTTCTCTTAATTTATTTTATTTTCGGCAAATAATTATGATTTTGTACTCTCTTTTTCCCTCTTTTGAACCTTAGAATCATTGTTATTTAAGACCCAAAATCCTTAGTGAAAAATGGACAGGACTAAAAATCCAACTTGTAGGACAGAGGTTTTGAACTGAAAATTTTACGCTTTACGTGGGGCTAAATTAATCCCATTAGAAGAACGTTTATCACCGTTGACCGTTGTTGATCGTCATTTACTACTGTTTGAAAGTGTTGACCGCCATTGGCAGCGTTATCCGATATTGACCTGCGCTGGAACTTCATCGGGTTCCGACAGTACTTTTTATTTTATTTTATTTTAGTATAAGGTTAAGGATATCCACTCTTTATTAATTTCTTCTACTTTCTAAGCTAAGGCATAATTAAATTAAGAAAAATTTGTCTGTAGAAGACTTACTATGAAATTTGGATGTGTAATCAAACCACCCCCACTCCCAAAAAAAAAAAAAAAAGAACGAATTGACGGACGTTAATGTAATATCATTAATAAGACACCCTCAATGAATTACAACCTCTAGATATATTTAGTATGGCTTTATATACAGAATATTAGTCCAAGAGTTTGCTAGGTTTTAAATATTATGACCCAGGTAGTCTTGGAAAAAACAAAGAGGTTGAAGATTAAATCAAAAGTAGACTTTCAGCACAATAGGTTTTGAAAAAATAGGTTGATTATATAGTACAAGTATTGTGCTTAGTTTTCTTTTCCTTTGCATATCATTCAGATAAGAAAGGTACTAAAATGATGGGAAGACAAATGTTGTAAGCTTTATTAATGTACCATGCATGCATATTTCGATTTAAGATTTGCCATCCTCTATTTACATATATATATATATATATATTTAGTACTACATATTGATTTTTATATGATATTTATTGTACTGTAGTACTCGCCTTTGTATATCACTAACTTTTCAACAAACCCTACTTTTTTCACATATATGCTTTAGAATAGAAATCTCACTATATATATAGTACATCACTTTTTGCTGATGTCCATACCAACGAATTACACCTATATATATATATGTAGGTCCTCCATGGCATTTCATGCGTCCCCATTGTTGAGCTTGGAGGAAATTATTATGAAAATGTAAGACCCTTTTTGATGATGCTATAATACAACATAGTTCTCAGCATTATAATAATATCACACTGAAAGATGTGAGTACACTAATTTTATTTACTTCACAATATATAGAGCACATAATTATAAATAGATGTTCATATGATAAGGATAAAATCTTTGAACCCTCTATGGCTCTTAGTTTTTGTTTTTTTTCTCTCATTTTTTGGGGGTTTTGGTGACTTTTTCAAATGAACGGAAAAAATTAAATATAGGGTCAGAGGAATCATTGGTCTTGGTCATAACATAATTAGTGAACCTTTGTACTTGCTACTATATATATATATATATATATATCCTTTAGGCTTTATGTCTTCTTCTTCTTCATGTTTTTTTTAATGTCCTTTATGTCCTTGAAATTGTAAAATTTATACCAAAACTTGATATATATATATATATATATATATATATATATATATATCCTTTAGGCTTTATGTCTTCTTCTTCTTCATGTTTTTTTTAATGGCCTTTATGTTCTTGAAATTGTAAAATTTATACCAAAACTTGAATCATAATTAATTAAAATATATATGTGGATCCTCTACGTAGGACAAGAGTGTTTAATAGAAAAAAACATATAGGATAAGTTTAGAAAACAATAAATAATTAGGTCATGGTGGGCAATGATGTGTGTAAAGTTCACAATGATGGTGGTGGGGGTGCCTTGGGGATGGTTGGAGGATTCCTTAGTGATTTTTCTTTTAATATTCTTCATCTTTGTATGCATTTGTTTTAAATAAATTAAACAAAGTAAAAAATGAAAAGAAATGTCACATACACACTTTGCTTTATCCTATTTGTGGTGTTATTCTCAAGTGCATTTCTAAAGTGGCTTGCCACTAAGAATGGCCAGTTTGGCATCACCAATGTTAGAGATTCAAATTGTTCATACAAAAATCATTGCATTTTAGATTCTCTTTCCCATTTTTGTATTGCCCATTTCTGTTTGCCAAAATATTTTTTTCTCCTACTTTTGTATTTCTTTTTCTTCTTTAGGGGTTGCAGGAGTGACAATTAAATATGAGAATTATGAAGGGCTTGACTTACCGGAGACTCACCCTTTCTCGAGGGTCTTTAGAAACCAAATAGAAGGACTCCCTCGGGCTGGTTGAGTTACGATCTTCAACGAGTATTATTTTGACTAATTAAAATTATTACATTATTTATATTTCAGCGTAAATTATAAAAAAAATGTTATTACCCTTTAACCTAGTTTCGTAGATGGCATATATATATAATTTAAAGCCGATGGTCAAGAAATAATGGACGCTCTACGAGTGTAGAACCCTCAGACCAGAAACTCCACTACTCCATTGTTGAAATTATGTTTGTTGTTTGCTGTTCCTTTCACATGCATAAGCGTTCACTTGAAATTGTGGAATATGCTTTACGCATACATGTGTTTTTTTTTAATTTAAATAATAGTAATAAAAAGTCAGTTATTTCTTTCTTTCTTTCTTTCTTTTCTTTTCCTTTTTCCAATTCCATTTCCAGTAGACGAGTGTGAGCTGGATACAATTTCAAGCAAAAACGATTTGATGTCGGCTGTCTATTTATATATATATATATATATATATATATATATATATATATAATATGATAGGAGATATAATTCATATATTTGATTCTTGACTTTGTTAATTTTTTAAGTCATCGATCACATCACGCAGCATAATTAATCATTTTTGGTTTATTAGCAAGACATTTGGACATAAAGAGAGTCATGGATTTACCTTTTGAGAAGATCTTAATGATCAGATTCAATTCTAATTTATAAACTTATGTTAATAATAAAATTATCATGCATGCATAGACGACATCCAATTTCATTCAATATTCATCAGCAATCAAAAAGATAAATAAATAAATCCAACAGTTCTTCATAATTAATTCTCAATATTCATTCATATAATTCCTTAATTTCACATTAAATAGAACGATCATTTGGTAATTACTCTTATAGAACTTGCCACTTTAAACGATTCTGTGTGTATATAAAGTTTTCTTAATGCAAAAATGGGTAATCTTTGCTAGCTAAGCTGGATTATTAATAATTAATTAAATCCTTCTTATCCAAAGAAGTATAAAAGGAGAAAGATAGAGATTAAAAAGAATAAAGAAAAAAAAAAAAACAAAGCAACTTTTTGAAGCTTTTAAAAATGCATGAAGTGCTTATCCAATTGTCTGATAGATATATCATAAACAAAACGAGCTAAAGTAGTTAACACTATATATATATTAATTAATATTCAACTCAATAATCAAAATAACTTTATATTTGGAAATCCATTTTAGTAATGTACAAAATAGAACAGATCCGCATATAACGTATGCGTATCCTATCCTATTGGCACTAGTACACACCATATCTAATTTTAGTAAGACAAAAATTGTAGAAACAAAGAATATGAGAATTGGGGTTGTTGATTCTGTCATGAGTAAGAGCAGTACTTGAAAGATGATTGTGCAAAGTACATTGAAATTATTATTGTTAATTAACGAAAGAAGAATATTATTATTGTTAATTAATGGCATAATCAAGCAATATACATTTCACTATAGAAATATTATCATCCATTTCAAATTTAAGAAATAAAAAGTGTATAATTCATATTCTAAATAAGATTTTTGACAATTTAATGTCAAATACCCACACGCTTTCACATGCATGTATATCGAATTACAGTATTGAAATTGACAGCTTGAACTAGACTATGATAGAGTTGGATTGGAACTTTATAATTAGTCCATTGATTTGTTTTCATTTCATTTTGGGTCCCTTCTGACTTAATCTTTTTCTTTTCCCTTTTTGGACTTTATCTCTTAATAAGTGTGTGGAAAAGCTCCCAAGGAAACCAACCCCAAACATTACTGGTTTTAAAAGCCCAAGCTACTTAGCTTGAGAAAAACATATTAAAAAAAGATTCAAAATGTTATATATCAATTTTCTTATTAAAAAAAAACACACACACACATATATATATATAAAGTTTTTCACTGTTTTGGCCTCCAAGAAATTATTGGTGCATTGAATGTGTTACAAAAACGAATCAGTAAAAAAAAAAAAAGGGAATTAAGAGAGAAAAATAAGTGTAATCTTGAGCCTTACTTTGATAATGGGGAAAAAAAAAAAGGAAAAGAAGAAGAAGGAGCTTGATTTAAAAGCAAGCCAGTCTTTGCTTTGACATATAGGTATTAGGTTAGTTAATTTTTGAGGTTCAAGAGAGTTGATGAATTATTTTGCTCATTGTTTGTACAAAATTGGCCATGAACAATGATGATCATGAATAGTGGCACTTGGTTGGTGTTACACACGACCGCTTAAGTTTTTGTTTATTTATTTATTTACTTATTTTTTATTTTATTTTGTTTTTGTCTTTTTAAGTCTGAATCTTGCCCCACATTATATTAATTTCAAATGGTACTTTATATAGAAAGACACACTGCTAGTACAGGCGAGGCAAAATAAAAATTTAAAACTAAATTTTAATATATATTTTCAACAAGAAGATAAAAACATATATAAAATGAGAGACCAGGGCTTACATTTTATTATCAACTTGATAAAACTTTGGGGCATGCCAAAGTCCCAAAGTTTATTTCAGTACTAATTTAAAAGCAGTAAATTAATTAAAATAATAGAATGTTGTGTGTGTGTTGTTCAAAGTTCCAAAAGGAGTTGTACTACATGGCACTTGGATTCAGAGTAGCAAAAGCAAGCAACTCCTGATTTTTTCAACTAAGGCCATGTCTTCTTCTTCCAAGATCAACCAAGCTTCTATTCCAGTTTCATCTCTTGTGCTTATTAATAATATAACATTCTTAATCTCCACACTAGCATAACTCACCCATCTTGGCTTTCCCCATCCAAAATCTGCCTTGTATAGTGGAAACCTACATAGACTGGTGAAGTTATAATTGTCTAATCCTTCAGTTCTAGGCAGCTTCACAAACCCACTAGTTTTTCGCAATTACCTCATCCATTTCACCTCCTTTATCGTACTCTTCTTTAAAACCTTGTATCCCTTTCCTCAACAAAGCAACCAATTCTTGAAGGTTATCTTTTTATCAAATCCACTTCCTTCTACCTTCACTGCAAAGAAATCTATTAGATTCCCAAGAAAACTTTCAGGCAAGGCGGGTAACACGCTTGAGCGGATGTTGACGCATTGCATTAAGGTAGAAGGCCTTGTCGGACCCTTGGTTGCGCTTGATGCCTCCATTGCACATTTCCAAATGAGTGCGGACACTGCTTCAACTCGAGTCGGCTTCTTCACACTCTCACTTGCTGCTTTTCTCTGCAGAGCTGCAATCATGGGAGCGTCAAACACGAACCTCCTTGTTGAACACTTGTTTCTAACCAATTTGAAGGTGGCACCAGACTTTGATTCTGATGAGTTCCCCAAATGTTCTCTTGGTGGGAATATTAATGAAGCACCAACAAATTCAGGAAGGTAAAGTAGGTCGTTGGAACCACCGAGTGCTATTGAGGACCAGCTTTTGATGAACGTGCATAATGAGGCTGCGTCACTGACCTTGTGCGACATGCTCACCCCGATCGCCATTCCGCCACATTCGAACGAGGTTGCTTGGACACGAAGCAAAGGTCCTGTCTCTGCTTCTTTACTTGCAATATCAATTGGAAGGAATTCTTTTAGCCTTTCTACATCTGGGTTTTCGAGAATCTTCGATATGGAACAGTTGATTCTGGCTTCCACGAATTCAGCTCCCTGTCGTTGCATTCTACGTAGAGATTGCTTCTGATTCTTCCTGCTAGTGGGTAGAAGTGAGTGAGCGTTTCTGACAAAGTTTTCTTCAGAAGCTGTGACCTTTCTGCAGCAAGATTGACATTGCCATCAACATTACTATTGGGGTAGAAGAGAACTATGGAGGTGTACATAACTCCAGCATGTTGATCCATGAGACAAAGCTTGAAGGATCTAAGATGGTGAGGTGTTGGGGAAGATGGTTGGATTGTTTCTCTGTGAAATACCTCGATCTTCATTTCTGAAAGTTGTGGAAATTAAGCCTATCAATATTTTTGTTTATTTTCCCACTCATATAAACTATCATATTTATAGCCTTCAAAGATCTCAATTTCATTTCTTACTATCATATTTATAGCCTTCAAAGATCTCAATTTCATTTCTTAGTTTGGAAAGCATATTATTACAAACATTAAAAGGATATAAACTTCCTTTTATGTTTTAAAATGAGATAAGATTACATTTTCGGTATTATTACTCATAGTGACAAGGTTAAAAGAATTTGATCATCCTCCAATTAGTTTGGTTCTTGATTTTTCCATTTGTAGATTCAAATAGTCATTCACAACTTGTAAAATTTACAATCCACATATGGCATTATATTAGTAGATGAGTGAATTACAATGTAAGGGGCCTTGTTTAGTGGGTGGGCTCCTGATACACGGAGTCACGTCATGTGGCTTGTGAAATTTTACAATGAAAGCATTATTAATTTGAAACAAATGTCATTGAATGTTTACTAAATAAATAAATATCATTGCATGTTTAGTATGCAAATTCTTACATTTTTTACAACGTTACTCATAATGACAAAATAAGGTTCTATGCGTTTAAAGAATTTGATTAAATTAGATCGGTGCTTGATGTTCCATTTTACATTCAAATCATAGCCCACCAAATTAACATTTTTCCGTGATATATACTCTGAAATTAATTACGCTCACATGCGTATACTTGGTAGTTGGTACCAAGCTGTCCCATAATGTATTTTTAACTAAAATATATGGATTATGAAGCCATTGAAAACTTTATGATAACAAAAGAAGTAACATTATTTGTATGTTGAAGGTAATAAATATGATTATTTTAATTAAAATTTGTCATTATTAATAATTAACACCGACCGCATTATTCGTTTAGATGGCAATTTTTATATGGCAATTTAAAATTGATTAGTAAGATTTTATTTATTTTTAATATGAACAGACATTCTTTTAAAAAGAAAACATGGGTTTTGAAAACAAAATTATTACATGACTGTAAAATTTAATTTAAATAAAATGAAATAATAATTTATTTACTTATTATTAAACATTATTTGATATAATTAAGGAGACTATTCATTTTAAATTCATCCAATATATATATATATATATAGTGGACAATTTTAAGGCATCATTAGCGATGTTAGAACAAATTTGATACCAATTCAACGTCACAAACAAGTTGAAGTAAACAAGACTAATTTTTGGAGAAAGTCAAATTAAAGACGAATTAACAAATAGAACTATTCTTATTATAATACGGCTGAAACGTCGTCGTCATAGAGAAGTTGACAAAAGCAATACCACCATTTCAGAATTTCTATAATTCCAATGTAAATAGTACGACTTTTTATGTAATGAATTTCCTTTCTCTTTTTCCGACAGAGGGTGTGTTCGGAAACTTGACGTTGGTTTGTCCCAATTCCTTTCGGGACGATCGGACAGCGATACTGAGAGAGAGAATTGGGAATTGGGTCTTTCTTATTTTCTTTGTTTTAATGTAAATTCAAGTTTCCTAAACCCATTTTTCTCTCAATTCCTCCACCGGTTTTCTTATCTCGCAAACTTCAATGGCGGACCATTCAGATGCTTCGCCTCTCATCGCTCCGTCGCCGATTACCGAGACCAACGAGATCGATCTCGAAGCCGGCCCCGGTGAACAAATCCAGTGCCGAATTTGTCTAGAAACTGATGGTATGTACTTAGTTTTCGAGTTCTTTTCAATTGTTTTATTAAAATTAGGTATACATTGTGCATTTCTTTCTTTTGCTTGATTGGAAAATTTGAGTCTGAGTAAACGGCCTCGGAAGACTGAACACTGTAATTTTGGGCTATAAGTCGTCTGCTTTTTTCTTTTTTTATATTTTTGGAAATGCCAAAGAAGAGTTGAAGTGAACTGAGCTAAAGTAGTGGTATTTGGATTAGCTGACGAGAGGAGTGAACTGGGTCATATAAATAGTTGTAAATTTTGACTTTTTGAGTGGAGTAATTAGATTCATCAGTGTATTCACAAAAAATAGATTCATCAGTGTGTATGACACCTTCTTCTTCTTTGTAAATGCCCAGGTAGGGATTTCATAGCTCCTTGTAGTGCAAAGGCACATCAAAGTATGTGCACAGAGAATGTTTGGATCATTGGCGAGCTGTAAGGGTATGGATAAAGCCTCCATTTTTCTTCTTTTTCTTGTATTAAAAACAGTTAATATAATATTATAATCATTTGATTGTGTAATTCATATGCCTGGCGTCTAGTTTTGAAAAGTTAACAGCATACACGTACAAGGAAAGCCCAGAAAATAAAAGTCACAAATCACAATAATGGTTTTGCTCATGGGCTTATAGTGCCTGCATGCGGATATGTGAAAAGGCCGTTAACTGGAATCCCTCAACAGTCTTGCCTCTTGTCAATTGAACTTAAATCAATAGTCAACTCACAAGTGTGACAGTAGAAGGATTCTCATTGGCCATGGAACCTGCCTTTATTTGTTGTAGCTCTGTTTTGTTCTCGTTAAATGGCTAAGTTACAAATTTATTAAAGATAGTATCATGAAATATTAAACTTATTCGTACGTTTTAGAAGATTAATTTTTTGTCTAAATCATAGCTATGCCTTAATTTATTCATAGCTCTGCCTAGGATCATCTTTAATGAATTTGAAGATATGCTTTTGATGTTATTTGCAAAAGATGTTGGATTTAGAAGATTAAGATATATTAAAATATTATTGATCATTATTCATTGGTATTTCTAACATTGACGGATCTTCATAGGTGTTTATGCAAATTTATTTGTTTACTAGATAGATCTGCTTATCCAGCTTTACTTTTTCAGGAAGGGTTTGCATTTGCTCATTGCACGACCTGTAAGGCCCCTTATCATCTGAGAGTTCATGTTGCTGCTGATAGAAAATGGCTTAACCTTGAAATTCCGATTCTTTGTGACAAGGGATATAATTTCTATATTTTTGGCTGTTCAGCTTGTAGGTCATCGGTTCTCTACTTCTTGATGTTCATCCCTAGGGCCTTTGTTGAGTAACTCTGAAATGTTTAAATTCCTGTATTTTTGTTCCTTGTGTGCAGGTGATTGCTTCACTGGCATATTTGGTGTATTTAATAGATGGTTACCAGCAATCTTGGATACGTCATGCTTGGCGCTTTGATAGCTTAGATTAGTTTCTACTACATATGTGGTAATATCTGAATTCTCAAGTCCTGAAGTAATAATCATTAACATTCTTGCAATGCATGCTTATAGTGGACAATGCTCATCAAAATATGTTTCTTCTAACAGTGTGTGTTTCTTATTTTTGTCATTTATCTATATACATTAGACCTATGGTCACTGACTTATCTTTATATTTTTGTTTAGAAATGTAGCACTATGAGCGTGATACATGTATAAACTCACTCCTTACCTCTGCTATATTGCTGTTCTTGTTTATGGTAATTTACATTGTGATGTAATACAGGAGCTCTATTGTTTTTCGCTTTGCTTGGGTTATCTGGATGCTTCATTACTTGTTATGATCAAAGAGTGCTGAACGATTTGGCTCAGCCTTGCAGAGAATTATGTCTTTGTTGCTGCCAGCCTGGGTATTTTTCTGCTGTATTAATTTTAAAAGTTTTAAATAACATCATTTGATTTAGGTCCATCTATCAAAGTTTCATCATAATCATCACTCTATTGAACAACCCCAATACTGACCACATTTTTTTCTTCAGTTTTGGGATGGAATTTTTTAAAAGAAGTAATTTTAAATGTTATTCGTTGGTTAAGAGGGAAATGTGTAATTTCCATTACAAAGGCACAGCATAGTGGAAACTGTAACGGAAGTGTGGTTCAAATTGAACAGTGAGGTCAGGAGAGCTCTTTGTAGTTGTAGGCACTTTCGTATCCTTCATAGAGTTATATTCCATTTCTGCCTATCTGGAAGTTGAAAACTGTATTTTTGTGGACCATGGAACATGATATTATTGTTTTCCTTTTATTCTCTAAACTGGATTATTTCATATGACCTCTCTTGAAGAAGTTTGATTTGATGAAATCAAGCTGAAATTTTAGCTGGGAGCTCTTTGTGACATCTTGGCTATTGTTACCTGTGCAGAATATATGCATTTTATGTTATATCTATGATTCTTTTATGAAATCTTGGCCAGGCATACACATAGGATAGACTGTGCTTGACCTCCGCAGATAAAATTGACATTTTGATCTGTAATTATGTAGATTGTTCTTATTCTTGGGAAGAACTTTCTCATGTTCTAATAGGTCTTTTGGCTATTAAGAGTTTTAATCTAAATCAGAGTTGGTAACTCCATTTTTGTTAATTCTTGCAGTGTCTGTACTGAATGTCATTTACCTGGCACTCTTTGTATGTGGACCGACTGTACCACATGCTTTGAAAGTTGTGCTAGTATGGCAGGTGAATGTGGTTGCTTAGGAGGAGCTGGTGAAGCAGGGCTACCATTACTTTTATAATGGCTTTGGTTGTGCTGGGACTTTTACTTTGATTGGCATATTCTATAGTGTTTTGGTGGCTACCATGGTTGGACAACGGATATGGCAGCGACACTATCACATACTAGCAAAAGGATGCTAACAAAAGTGAGTCAGGGTGAACTTTCTTTTCATTGTTTTTACGCTGCAGTGATATTAATTTTAGTGCTACAGGTGTTAGAATTAGAAGTCATGTTTTGTTATTGGTGGGGACTGCAGGCTGAAAATCACCTTAGAGCACTTTGAAAGGAACATTACGAGACATCTCAACCTCTTCAAAATATTATATCTTTGTTAGGTTTGAGAAATACATGGAAACATGCATGCCTTTTCAGCTCATTAGTATTAAAGTGTAGGGTATGTACTCCAACCCCATTTGATGAACGCATAGACTTGTGTCATATTACACTAGACAGGATTGGATGGGTAAAGAATTTTATGTGCGTGTATGTACCGAATTTATTAAGTTTTGTCGAGTAAAGTTGTGTATGTTTATGATGCTGGAAGTTGGTTATGACCTTGGTTTATTTTTCTTCTTTTAGGAGTACGTCGTTGAAGATGTGGACGGTGAAATAACGGGATCTGATTGGTCTCCCCACCTCTCCCACCTGAACATGTTCAACAGTTGAAAACACTTGGTCTCTTATAGTTAAATTGGAAAGGAGGCATTTCAATATTCATAAAATCACTCAGAACAACATGATGTAGATACATGCGTCTGGCTCCCTCTTTACGGTAGGTCATTCCCACGGGTGGATTTAGCGGGGCCAATGGGCCCCATGCTAATCTTTAAAATTTATATATATATAGAGGATTGTTTATATATACATGTTTGTATTTTCACTATTGTGCCCCACAATTAATCAATCTGTGAACTTTTAGACAAGATCAAAATTGTCTCAGGAAGAAAACTATTTAATTCTCTTTATCATGTGGAATTACAAAAAGAATATTAGCATTTTTAGTAATTACTTACACATTTATCTCTTTTGAAAAAATAATAAAAATATTCATATATAGATCTCCACCCTAACAAATAACTCCATCATGTAAAATACTATATAATCATATTAATTTTTTGCTTTTTATATTTGATGTTTATCTCACTATTAAAACTGTAAGAAAGTTTATTGAACTCATTTTCTTCAAAAGCTCTCCAGCATTTCATCCATAAAAAATGAGAAAATTACTCTCCACGCATTTTTTAAAGGGTTAAATTTATTTACCCATGAATTTTCAATTTTAATATTGTGCCCCCATCAACTTTTAATTTCGACACTTTGTATCTTTAACTTTCATTTCTTTGTCAGTTTGTCTAGATGGATAACTTTCATTCAAAATTCAAACAAAATATTCTCAAAGCCTTAATTTTTTATTCTCAAATGACCACCCTATGAGTCATGTGCTAGACATATAAAATATTCTATTTGGCTCATTAGTATTGAAATTGAAAATCCATAGAGCAAAGTGTCAAAGTTGAGGAGTAAATGTATTTAAGCCTTACACTATGTTTTATTGTCACATGATTAAACATATTAAAGCGTAGGTTTTATTATAACTCTTCACATGTATAAGAATTCAAAACAATTTTAATAATATGATTGATAGGTTGTCATGTGCAATGTGGAATAAGTTTCTAAGACGAAAGTGGAGGTAGAAAAATGGGATTATTTTTCCATCAACGTTTACTTTTATGGGACCTGTGTAATCAATCAGGTACACTGTGATTGGCAGTATCTTAGTATGTATGTATTATTATATTTGAAAATCCACCGACCATTGTCCATGCAACCAAACAAACTTGGATGGGGTGCAATGGATTAGGCCAAAATTGGCCTACTTTCATCAACTTAAATAATAACCACCCTCCACTTTGATATTGCGTCAAATTACCAAAAAATTAACAGCTCCGTTAACTCTATCCGTTAAACTAGACGGATAAAAAATCATGAGCTTGTGACATGACTTACCACGTCACTTGAACTCAGTCGTAATCTGTACCAGAACCAGTCCATTAGTCTCAAACTCTTGCCTTTTCAAAACTTTTTGTCTCTTCCCGGTGAAAAGATTCGAGCTTCCAAAAGAAGACCAAGCTTTTGGCTCTGAGATTGTCACCCACCTAGAGTTTTAGAGTACGAGATTGGTCGCTCGGAATCAAACAAGACCAATTGGTTATTGGGTTCTGTGCTTTTCTGGAAGAAGCCCCTGGAATCATGTCGTCTCTAATGTTGCTGGTATTCCCCATGGAAACCAGCTTTCGCATGAAAACACCGATAACCGGCTCCGATCGAAGAAACTTTCCGTGGATATGATATGCAGAGGGAAAGAGAACGAGAGATTGCAGAATGAGAGAGAAAAATGGTTATAGCGGTTCTATAAGCATGTGCGAGTCACGTGACATGTTTCCATCCATTTTAACCGAAGGAAGCTTCCAACTGACACAACAGCAAAGCTGATGGAGTTTATTTTTCAAAAAAAAAATTGAGGCGGTTGATTGAAACTGGAATAAAAGTTTGGGGGTGTATTCGTAATTTTCTCCAAATTTTAATTTCATATTATAATCAGAAACAACATTACGTGGGTTTCAAAACGAAACTATACGCGTTATCCACATTTCATTCGCTTGCTTTTGTCACCCACTGCCAATACTTTATATTATATGCCGAAAATGCCCTTACTACTTTGACTATCTTCCCCATCACGCTTTTTTCTTACATTACAGTAATCAATGATCATCCACAACATCCTTAAAATCCTACGTGCTTCGTATAACGTGTTGGTCTTTTGGTCTCAAACCCACAGAAATTTCTTCCATAGTACTACATTCACAAAATATCTGTTAAAAATCAAAGACTTTAAGTCAATTACATTATTGACCCAAAATCCAGTCTACACTAGTTTTATAAATATTTTAGAGCGTGTTTTTCATTTTTGTATTTATTATTTTATTATTCTAAAGCTGTCAAATTGAAACGTGAAAGCCACACGTTTAGCATAATAAAATGACATAACCAATGAAATGAAACGTGGATTGCATGCATTCCCCACAGAAAACCACGGCCTAATCAATTTTTAAAAACCCATGTCTCTGAAAACCAACAACACTAATCCCACCGACGCTATAAAATAATACCCAAAAGATAAAAATCAGTGGGAGAAAGAACAGTCCCACCAGTTCTAATCCTTATCCAATTCCATTGACTACCGGACCCACCTCTGCATTTGAATTACCATCCTATAAATAAGCCCTTCACATGTCGTTCTTGCCCATCAAAGTTTTCACTTTTTCAAGAGAGGCATTTGAATTTGTTGCTCTTCAAGTTTCAGAGAGAGAGAGAGAGATGACAGACATTGCAATTTTGGTAGCAGAGGAGTTTGAGAGGAGGGTGAGTGATTTAAGGAAGGTTGGGAGGAGCAGTGAAGCAGAGCAAGAAATGGACTTGTTTTTAAGTGTTTCAGCGATGGCTCAGACGCTGAAGAAGAAGATTGCTCAGCAAAATTTGGATTTCTTTGTCAAATGGACCAGAGAGCCCAAAACCCAGATTAGCCTTGCTGCTTACAGTGGCTTTTCTCTGCTTAGAACCTCTTTTTCCTCTTTTTTTTTTTGTGTGTATATTTTGTCATTCACTTTCCTTATTTTGGCTTTGATTTGTACATACAGATCATCTTTCTGAGTTTAAGCACCCAAAAGAATTGTCCAAAATTTCCATTATTGTTGTTGTTTTGTTCTTTGTTTGAATCTTTTCTTCAATTATAATACACTGTTATTATAAAATTGAATTTTAAACAAAAATTTTTGAATAAAAGCATATTTGATGAAGTCTATATAATTTATGTATCAAATTGTTAACAGGTGGATTTCAGAATTTGATAAATGAATTAATTTAATATACCATTTTAGGGTAAATATGTAAAACTACTCAAATGTTAGGTAAATAAACAAACACTTAGCAGTATGCAAATTCTACCCTTAACAATGTTAAACTTCGCCCTATAATTATTTGACCAATAAAATATTTATTTTACTTTTAAATATAATTGTAATAATATGAAATGACTTATATGTTCTTCAACAGTTTAAAAATACTCAAAATAAATGGCAAGCTCCACCGGACGCGCCCTCACCCGCATATATACGCACATCCCGCACAGTGACCAACATGGCTAATATTCCTACGATACATCTCAGCCCATTACGATCTTTTTCAACGGGCCCATGTATTGGGCTCAGGCTATGAAAAGACGGAGAAGAAATCAATCAAGGCTTGCTTTGTAGAATTCACCAAAAAAAAAAAAGCTTGCATTGCAGAGAGGCCCATTCTCTCTGCGTCTTCATAGACCCAGGCTGGACACCTAACCTCCATGCAGCAACCTAGTAGTTTCAGAACCCGACCGTGACTGCTCATCTGCCACGATAAGTCCATGTCTCGGCATGACTCCTCACCTGAAAGGTGTTCATCATCGCCCAAACAAAAAAAAAAAAAAGACATAAAATAAATGTGCGGTGGTGGATGTTGGAAAGGTGATCGTGATTTGTGAAGTGGGATGGAGTCATTGGATATTTTGTCGACGTTCTTTTTCTGTGTTTGGTTGGTAGGAAAGTCTTTACTAAGAAATAAGCAAACCGGTGAATGGAAGAAATACAACAAAAGCGAAAAACGCATCGAATTTGTACAAGTTGCTGGGATGTTTATAGTTGTTTCAATTGAACAGAGATGCTCACAAATGTTAACAAAGCGACTAATTATACGAGTGATTGATAAATATGGCAAGCTTGTCTTGGTTTAATTTGTATAGTTCCTCAGTTTTTTTGTGTAAAAAACTAACTTATAAACTTGATGGAGTGTTACCCTCCATGCAATTGGTGCTTGGCTTTTGAATGTGGCATCATTCTTTGAAGAATCGTATATTCGATTTTTAATTTAGTTTTGTACTTTATTATATTAACTTTTATTTTTAATTCGTTTTATCGACTGTTCTAATATGTAATACGTGTACAAGACTACAAATATATGGTCATAAAATTATAGAGATGAAAATATAAAGATACCAATTATAAAATGATTAAGGCTTACAGTATGCAATGTTCTAAAGACAAATCCACTCTTATGTCTTGTGCTTGTTTCTTCATGCGTCTGCCTACAGATACAACAATCAATAATCCGAATTTGAATCAATGCTAATTCTGCTTTTTTCACAGATATCTCCATATTTTTAGGCGTGAAATTTATCTTGTTTGGAATTTGTGATTGCTTCCTCCCACTTATATATTCTATGAAATATAAAAATAAAATTAAGAGTGATTATAATACATGTAATTATATGTATTATATATATATATATATATGTATGATAATAATTATTGTATTATATATCAATGGCTTAATTACATATAAACTGCTTTTAATCCAATTTTAAATTGCGCCACGTCATTATTTTAGCACCATGGATAGTGCATTTTTATTGGCGCAAATTGTACTTTATGATTGTCAAAGAACCACTGATGAGGCCATGTTTGGCACATGGACTGCTGCTGAAATAACACGGATTGGATATATATCCACCTTATGGATATTGGATGCGACCAGTCCTCAAATTGTCAGTCGTTGGTAAAAGCGCTAGCGAACAAATTGGTCAGTGAATCGGCCCCATGCTTGTGAAGATAACATCTTCTTTATCTAAAACCAATCCTTAACTGACGTCTCTCTTGCTCTGCTAGACTTGTCACAGTTCTGTGTACTTGTATCTTTGTTGACTGAGGCTGTTGCATTTCATCAAACACTGACCAATATGAGTAAAAGGGCGTACTTTTTTTTTAATTAATTATTTAAACTATTCATTTTCCTAGCTTGAGAATTGCGACTGATATTGTCTTAGACCTATATCATTCAACACTCTTAACCTGACAATTCATAAAAAAACACTCTTAACCTGACTAAATTCATAAATAACCACCAACCTCTAGAAGGGCGGCCAGCACAATATTGTTGTCTTCCTCTCAGAGTTTGTTTGTTCCAAATTTATTTAAGTAGTTGAAAAGTATACAACAGCTCGTGTCATATATATTCATCAGATATGATTTTAGGTCCATCAGCATTTTCATTTTCCATGTATAGAAAATCCCATGCATATGTACGAGCTCAATAGGTCTTGATTAATGAGACATATACAATATTTCTCAAATACACAATTTTTTAATAAAATAAAATGACTTTGACGTGAATTTCATCCGTTTATAATTCATTTAGTGGATAAATCTTTTTGTTATTCCACTTTTACAATCATATCGGAGTCTAAAATAGTTGGCTCACCCTTAATGACTTCCACCCGACACTTCAAAAAAACGTTTATAATTCCGTAGTGGATAAATCTTTTTGTTATTCCACTTTTACAACTATATTGAGTCTAAATAGTTTGTTCAAATTTCAATGTGACTCCACCTCGACACCTTTAAAAATATCAGTATATCCAAGAATAATGTAATTATTAAGATTCAAAAGTGTGATGAAATAGTCAGTTTTCTTTCTGTTCTGTTAGGTCACACCCCATATGCTTCTCAAACACACATTTGTTTACCAAGAAGGAGTTAGTTCAGCTTACCTTAACACTATTGCTTTACTTTTAGTGCTAAACATTAATGGAAATCCATACCCATACCTCCTCTTCCACGCTTTGTTTATAACTCGTCCAACTAAAGTATGAATTCTCATTTTGAAGATTCAGATTTCTTGTTGTGCACTCAGTAATTGCATATATATAAAACCATATTTTTTCTTTCTTTTTTATTTCTTTTGTGGGGACAACATCATTCTTTTATGCATTTGTGGCTCTATGGACTAGAGTAAAGCTAGAGTTACTAAATTATTATACTAACCTATGATATGACAATACATTATTAACTAGTTTCTTAGATTATTATTTTATTCTCTTTTTGATGTGTGAATCCAAAGATGTACATACCCTGAACTTTATCAACGAAAAGGAAGCCAAATAAGATTTTTTTCATTAATTATAAGTTCTAAAATTTCACAATTCAAATATACATCTCCTATATTTATTAGATTCATATATATGATCGCTGTATGTGCAACAAATTTAAAGCAAGTACATAATTAAATAAGACGAAAAACTCTCAGCCTCGTGATGCATAACAGAGTTCCAAAACAATTGTTGTCCACCTCTATAATTAACAACACTTAATTTATTTATTTCACCAAGAAAACACTCAATTTATTTATTTTGTGTTTTTATTTATAATAAAATAGATTCCGTATTTCAGTAATCAAGTATTAGTTACCCACGGCACTACTACTAGAATAGTCATTAGTCACTGCCATGTTATGACTGAGAACCCATCACAAAGTGTCGTTGTTGTTGCAGACTAAATATTGAAAGGAACTTGGAAGCATACAGGTTAATGCAGTAATGGTCCGAATGTTTGGTTGACATTATGGCCACAAAGTGAATTCGGAGTCACCCAGCTTTTTAAGGTGGCTAGCCAACGGCAGTTTTAATTTACCTCGTATTTTACTATCAAGCAAAAACAATTACATTCACGTGAAGATAATGTACAGCGGAGGAAAACCGATAATATTTTGCATCTGTTTGTAGGAGTTGAAATTTAAATTTAGATATGTTTTGTATAATATTTTATTATATTCAATTTTATTAAATGATAAATAAAGAAGAAATCGGTAGAGTACAAATATATTATATTAAACTATTACAGAATTATAGAATTATACAGACAGAATATTAAATAAATTTTATATCCTAATTGATTATAATTTCCAAATTGAGATTTCTTTTAAATTAAAAATAAATAAATAAAATTACATAATTGCCTTATATGTAGTTTCTATATATATATATATATATATATATATTATATAACTACTTGATCCGTTTAGTACTCGTTTAGCCTACTTTCTATATATAGCACTAAAGTATTTATTTGATCAACATTAAGACATATGAGTGATGACATATTGCTTGAGAATATAAAGTATGGAAGGATACTTATCTACAAATTTTTTCTATTTATATATATACAATAAAAGAAAAAGGTAGAGAATTATGACTCATATATATTCAGCACTCTTGACTAAAATTATATATTATATACCACCTCTAGAAATATTATGCTCTCTCTCACTCTCCTTCTCTACCTCAAAGTTTTGTTTCAAAATTAATTTTTAATTACTTGAATATATAAATATACAAGCTTAATATAATAAGGGTTTTTTCAAATGAAAAGGTCAATAAAAGGGTTGCTTTTCAAAATTTAATCCGGAAATAAATCCCTAAATTTAATCATCCTCTTCCACATTTTATTTATTTGACTAGTACAACTAGCTTAGAGTATGATTTTTCATTTGAAGCGTTTGCTTTTTATGAATTGAAAAACCAACCCTTTTTTCTGGATGTCCAAATCATCCTGTTATTTTATATGCTAGATTATAGATGAGCAGTCACTTATTTTTAAGTGAAAATACATATACTAAGTGAGCAAAAATTCAAAAAGTATATATTAGCTTCTTTGCAGTTCAGTTGAGTAGTTCTCATAAAATTGATTTTTTTCTTATTAGTTGACGAAAATCCCTTACAATCATAATGAAAATCCAAAATATCTCTTTCCATTACTTTTGTGAACCAAATTTCCCTAAAAATCCAAAATATCTTGCACTTACAAACCAAACCACTAATCAATTTTGCCACAAGAGGGACAATCCAGCAGCTTTTTCTTCTAAGTCAAATATAAAAAATTAATAATAAATTTATTTATACTTTGTCTAAAATCAATTCAATTTTTCATTTCGTTAAATAATTTGTCTAAATCACTTGTAAAGTGTATGCATATGACCCATAATTATGTCTGAATTTGATTACATGTATTAATATTTTTTTCTTTTTCTGAGAAATAAAAGAGTAGCATGGATATGACCGATCTATGTCCTTTAGGAAACTAATTATGAATAAAACAAAATGGCACCAAACAAAGAAAGACCAAGAATTAGCTCTGAGGTTGTTGATCATGTCCATTTTCTGATCGCGAAACGAATGGGGAAAAACAAATGCATTTGACCCTATTATGCATTAAGAGACTAAGTGTGTTATCTATATCCATCATCTATCTTAGTGATCCCTTTTCATTGTCACATCAATTTGGGTTTCCTATTTGCTAACTAAATCTAAAATACAAAACGAACCTTCATATTAATATTTATATAAAAATAAATAAAATATCATTCATAGTCCAAGCGGACCACTTAAGATTTTTACTGAATTATGACGGGTCATAGATCATATTGGCAAATAAATTAATGTGGGTCGATAAAAATTAATGTGGGTATACCCACCCTTAAAGTTTCATATCCTTTACAACTTTTTCAACTTGTGGCTCTTTTGCATCACTAATTTACTTGCTTTTATTCTTTCTTTTTTTTCCCTCAAGGTTTCGGTACTTGTCAATGAATATTTATCAATATTGAATTGAATTTCCCATCTACCTCTCCCATTTTGCATTGAATTAAAAAAAAAAAAACGTATCATCTATTGTACATTTCATGTGCCCCCACATGCATTCAGTACTTGATCTTCTTGTCCTTTTTGGCATTTTAAACAAAAATAATAATAATAAAATATATATTAGTTGCAGATTTGTACAGAGGAAAAATAGTGGATCTTATATCTATTAAACTCCAAATGCTATTAATAATTAAAGTTCCGAACTTCAAAGAGACTAGCCTTTTTTTTCTTTGATAATTTCAAAGAGACAAGCTTCTTAGGGAAAATGGTTCTATTTATATGTATGTTAAGCTACTCTATGAAAGTTATGTACTAGTTTGTTACTTGAAGGTTCCCTAAACAAACACTTTGCAGAATATGAGTACAATATATTTTTTTTCTAATTAAAGACATCACATTAGCTAGGCCACATCAATTATATAGTGTATAAATTGCAATAGCTTTATTAGGTTAGAGTGCATCAATATCTCTACCCTCTCTACCTACCAGTAAGGAATAATTTTGAACTTTATAACTAAAGCCCCTTCAGCCACTATAACTTCTGGTAGGTTATCACTGACATACATACACACACACACACACACACACACACACACACATATATTATGTCTTTATCTTCAAAAAGTTTTTACAAATATTCATAAAGATCACCAAAACTATAACTACCCTAGAAATTTATCTTGGTCTCAATCATATATATTTTGCAATTTTTTTCTTCAGGAAACAAAACAAAAACTTCCTAGCATTCTTATTAACGTCTTCAACTAATCTACCAAAAAGAAAGAAAGCGTCTTCAACTAGTAGTTGATGAATTATTGACGAATCAATGCTGAGCAGAGTAATGCAGAGGGAAAAATGAAAAAATAATAATAAATCAAAGAGCATGTTGAACCTGTACTGGTCTGGTTTTTTTTTTTAAAAAAAATTCAAAATTTATATTTATATTTTATTTATTTTTGTTCCATATAATGTTACAGCAGAGCAAGTATATAATTATTACCAAAAAAAAAAAAAAAGAGCAAGTATATAATTTGTCATTTACCTTTATTTTTTTTCTCTTAAGTTATACACACTGCATTTGCTTTTTCTCTCTTTGAGAGTCTTTAGAGCATGAATAATAATATATATGTTTTGAAAATAAATTCACTGCATTAATCTTCCTGCAGTTAAGAAATTTTAATTTCAATCAAATATACAAAAATATTATATATATACATTAATATTTTTCATTAGAAATCTATATTAGGTTTTTTTAAAAAGACATCTAACTAAAGAAAAATTCCCAAAAAGTAAAAAGAAAAAGAAAAGAAAGAATAATACAGGAACTTCTATATATAATATAGTAACTTAAAATAAAAATTAATTAATTTAAACCTAAAAATATATATATGGTAATTAATTATATTAAATTCTAAAAATATCTGTGCAAGCTATTCCCGTGTAATGCAGACAAGAAGAAAATCATCTCCTCGTCACTCCCATCGTACTCTACCTGGTTCCTCATCCGGTGGTAACCGGCGACGACTTCTTCCGGCAAGACCTTGGTCCGGCAAAGAGGACACGTGGCCCAACACTGTTGAAGCCACTTGTCTAGACAGTCCCTGTGGAATGTGTGGTTGCATTGAAGCTTCCTTATCTTCTCTCCTTCCTCAAACTCCGACAAACAAACCCTACACTCCGGCAGCTCCGACCTCAACTTCTCCGTGAAAAAACTCGTCGGGTTCATGTCCTCGATGATTTTCAGGTACTGGGTTGTGGTTATTACGCATTTGTCTGAACTGGGTTTCGCTCCGGTGAAAGACCTGATTAGGATTACGACCTCGAGGAGGAGGAGAGTGAAGAACACCGTGGACATGCTGTAGAGGTTGGAGAAGAACTTGGACAGAGCTGCCATGACCGCTGCTGATGAAGAAGATGATGACTAACAGAGAGATAGTGAAAAAAATAAAAATGATAATTTAGAGAGTTTTACAATGGAATCCAAAAATGCGGATAGTTTTGTAGAGGCCGTGTTTGGTATATATTTATAATCTACTATTTGGGGATATTTGGGTTATGGAATTTTGGTGTTACCCATGTGAAATGGTGACATGTGGGTGTAATAATATTCTATTGCCTGGTTTTTATTTTTTTTATAATTATTATTGTTATTATTATTATTTTTTTGTAATGGTTGCTGTACATCACGATCAGTCTTCATCCATTCGCTGGGAAAAGAAAAAGGGTACAAAGGGTGGCAAAAGACAAGTTGCATAATCACTAACCAGTTACTTGGCTGACTTTGTTGAACGTATAACTCACTCAACCAAAGCACCATAAGTTGGTGGGCTAGTGACGGCTGACTTTTTTTTTATTCGGATGAATAGAAAAGAAAAAATAGCTTTAAAGCTGGTCAGTTTAGAATTTTATAATTGAATAAATTTTTTTTACTGTTTTAATTTAAAAAAGCTTTCTCGCACATAAACGATTTGAATATTCAAAAAAAGAATAGAGTTGTGCACTTATGAATGAAAATTGATCGTCTATTTAAATCAACATGTTTAATGTGATTATTAAGAATGTCAATACCATTGGAATTGGATAATAATGTTTTATTTAACAAAAGACAATTAATGGGTCAGATTCTTGGTATAGTAAGTCATAATTGAGTACTGCTACCGGTGTCAAATTGTGATGGTTTATTATTATTGATCGATAATTTAATAAATTAATTACTCTAATAATGTCATTAATTAACAGTGAGTTTAACCACGTGGGGTTGAGAACAAAATAAAAATACAATTCATTGGGAAAATGAAAATGTTGGGATTTTTTTTGGTGTTTTTCCTTTTAGAATAGCAATTGGATCCATTAATTACTTGTTCAAGTTAAAATTGATTTAGTCTTTGAATTTTTATTAAAATCCATGACATTGAATCAGGTCAGAAAATTCATAGCCTGCCAAAACAAAATTAATTAAATAAAAGTTTAAAAATTCAATTTGCAAAAATGTTTATATAAACTAAATATTTTATAATTATTTTATCTTTCGTTGTTGGCCCTACCTCATCAAGCGATGGAAATAAGGCAAAATGGTTTCATGGAAGATCAAAGTGACCGTTTCATCAGTGAGTGGAATCTAAATCATCTATGTCTTTGTTCTTTAATTAAAATTTAACATTTTATTTTCTTTCTTCTATTTAAAAAAAGATGAGAATTTTTAGTAAAAAAAGAAGCTCATGAGAATTGTTAATTCAAAAATTAATTAGAGACAATATAAGGTGTATTTGATATTATAATCTGTGTGAATCCATAGACAATTTTAATAATTTTTCTCCACCCTACATTTTAAAAAAATTGAATACTTTGGGTAGGAATTGTGAACCCCAAGTCATAGAATTTGAGTGTGGGTCTTTGTCCTAATGTAAGGGTCTTATTATTATTATTATTATTTCTTTTCATTTCTGGTGGAAGAATAAAATATAGTATAACTAGTACGAATCAGTAATTTTTTTTAATTTTACGTGTTCTATAATTCTTCATCACCTAGTCTGGACAGATTAAATTTGAGGAGAGACACTATAAACATACTAAGATTTAAATTCTAACCCTCAATAATAATAAATAGATATGAGAATCTTACAGCTTTGATATGCAAAATAAAAAATTTGATAACAGATTCCAAATTCGTACCAGAATGCGTAACGTTAACCTTCGTGAACTAAAAGGTCAAGTCCCTTTCGACATTGTTTCGTTGGCGAGATGTGATTGGTTCGTACGGTAAGCGAAAGTGACAGGCACGTGTACATCACGTGTACATAACATAACTTGTCCCGTAATGTTCTCCAACGTCAGCTTGTCAACTATGCTTGTCGAGTGGTGCCCAACACGAGCTCAGCCTTATTGTTTTCTTTTCTTTTCTTTCATTTTTTTTCATAAAAATAAAAATGATAAGGACGTGATTAGCTGGACAGCTGTTGGCTTTTCAACCGTCCGATCTACTGACCTTCTTAATAAAATCCAACTTCCATCTTTTATATATTTTTAACCATTTTTTTTTAAAATGAGGATGAAGTTAGCTTTGTTTAATATTTTTTCTACGATCTTGAAATAAGAGATTCAAATTCAGTATCATTCATTGAAAAATCATGGTTTCATCACTTATTAAGCTCTCTATCTGTTTGTGATTGATAAAGACATATTAATTTGATAGAATTTAATAAATTAAATCTTTACAAAATTCATTTTGAAAAAAGAAATGAGGAATTGTATTTTATTTATTATTTCAAAATTTGAGTATGTGTCTCTACTCATTTCCAAAATTATCAGAGATATTTAAATTGTGTCTACTATGTTTAACACTAATTCTTGAGAAAAATAGCAACCTAACATGTTTTTTTCTTTTGTTTTTGAGTCTTTAATTTGTTTAATTTCCTTGTTAGAAGAAACTTCTATTGGGCTGGACTCAAATGAAACCAAACGTGGGCTTACTTGTGCTCGACCCATCTCATATTGGAACTCTGTTTGGGCCTACAGTTCATAAAAGACAGCATTCCTTATAACCCATGTTCTATAAAATTACTTTTAAGCAACCCATAGGTTGTTTTCCTTTTTCTTTTCTTCTCTTTTTTTTTTTTCAAATTTGAGGTGTTCGAACTTGAAAAACAAAGGCTACCACCTGGGCTGTCCTTTGGGAAAAAGGAGCAATATTTAATAGCATGATTTTATTTTTTATTTTTGGGGTAATGTTAATCAATCAAAATTAATTAGTCTACTTCTATTGCATCTTAAGCAAGAGTGATCAAGGAGAGGTCACAAAAGTGTGGTCACACTGTCAATTAAATATTCTAATTATTTGCTCTATGTCGTGTGCGTATGCTATATATTCTAATTAATCAAATTATCGCATTTTGTGCGAAGAATATGCGAGTTTTGATCATATTCCTGTTGATATTTTGTGGAAAAATTATTGCTTTGTTAACTTGGTATATATTTATATAGTTGTTGAGGATCAAAATCATGCTTTCTTCATGAAGAAATCCTTAAAACAATGTTATACAAGACAAAAATAAACAAAACGAACAAAACAAAACAAAAAACAAACTGCGTGTGTCATGCGTGATAGGGAAAAAAAGACTGCCAATTTCATGCATACTGACCTCATGACTTATGTGATTGCATTAATTCTTTCATTATTTTATGTCAACATATGCTTTGTTTATACTAATAATAAACAAAAAAGGAAAATCAAAATTGTCAAGTTTTACAGTGGAGTACTAATTATGTTCGTACTTAAAATAGATTTATTAATTTGTAGAGCAAGAATTTTGCAACAAATGCAATCCGATCATGCTCCACGCGGGAACTAATATATATATGTATGTGGTTGATATTTGATAATTAGCTAGGGGTAACTAGCTTTTTCATCATGACATTATAGAAAATTAGAAAATGACAGAGTATATGTACAGAAATATTTATATATAAATGATATTCATTGGTTTTAAATTGTAGATAATATATGATAGTGAAATCAATCAAGTATTTGTATATATTAAAGTAACAAATATGTTTTAGTGGCATATGTGTGTGGGTGCATGAAGTTGAGTTATTGTGATATCTAATTCTAAGACTTACTAATTAGGAGACTCAATTCAATAAAACAATTACATATAATTATTGTAATTTGGAAGATATATAGTTTAAACTTATATAAATATATATACATATAACATATCATATGCTGAGAGAGAGAGAGAGAGAGAGTGTGTGTGTGTGTGTAATATTGTAAATTGTGTTTGCAGATTAAAAACCAAAAAAACAAAAACACTTTTGAAAACGTGAACCAAAGATATCTGTCATTTTTCTCTTCATGAATTATCCCAGATGGAGTTTGAGTTATGAATTTATATGTTAAGTCTTGTAATGCACTAATTCATATATACATATATATAATCTAGCCTATGTGGATACCTCTAGGTTTAGGATTAGATTTTTAATAAGCAAATAGGCAAGGATTATTGGACGTTATAACTTTATTCGTAGAATATTTATATAGCTCCAGCTCTATGGAAATGAACTAATACTACTACTCTTTGAATCTGAAAGTTAAGCATTATTGATGTCAATGCAAATGTCTTGTGCTTGAAGTTGAAGATGTCATCATAAAAGCAACTTACCTGTTAAAGCTAATGTCCACCACTGACTTTCCTATTGGGTCCCATATCCATTATATTTGCTTTAATTTCATTGTTTCTTTTTATCCTTATATATATTTGCTCCACTGGGTTAATAATTAAGGTCAAATTTTTGATAGCTCGCGTGATTAATTATTTGTCCTTTTAAATTTCAGTTGCATTTATATATGTGTATGTATGTGTGCGTGTGTGAAAATCATGAAGGTATCGTTATCTCTGTTTAATGGAATTCTATTTCACACACACACATAAGAATATATCAAACGCAAAGGTGGTTGGTTACTCAAATTACATAATGTTATAGTGAAACAATTTTAATTATTGTAGCTCATGTCGCAAATGAAGGTACTCATTGTAAAGATTATGTTCGGGGATTTAATATGATGAATTTTCCTTATAATTGGAACAACCGAACAAGGTAGGGTCTACTTATGAAAGTTACAACCAAACACTATCCTTTGCAAGGTTTGTGGATCTAAAAGCATTCTCAACAGTCTGACACTTATCTGCTACTCTTTTCATGAGCTCATTGTAGGAGTGAGTGACAAAATGGGACTAGCCAGTATTCATTGCACCCTAGTGAACCTAAGTTTCTTTCCAATATATGTATCTATATATATATATATATATATAGGAATTCTTCGGCGATGAATTTCTTATTTAGTTGAATGAAAAATTATTAATGACATTTTATAAGTGTGGCCATATAAATATTAGTCACTACAAAAAAAAAATTGAATTAGTCATTTAACTTCAAAAACGCACGATAATTAATCGGCGATTTTTGTGCCTCAATATCATATAATAACGAATTTTTCAGAGATCGTTTGTAATTAAAGGACCGTAATAGATTAGTAATAAATCACGAAAATTGTCATTTCGTGACTAAAGATAATATCTTTACTTACGACACATGTTTCAGAACTATACAACACCTTTACTTATGAAAATTATCGCTACTAATTAACAATTTTTCCGTGGATGAATAGTCATTTCAACTAATTAGGATTCTAAATGATGATCAAGTGGCCATTTAGTTACAAAATATTCTATTACTTACGACCACTCTTTCGTTATTATTTGATTAATTATTACAAAATTACATTTAGAACTACTATATTAGTTACAAATTTATATTTGTACGTAAACCTGTAGCTATGATTATAATTTCAGAATTAACATATTAATTGCAAAGTAATATAATTTGTAACTCTATATATTTAATAACGATTTTTTGTCAATGAAATATGAAAAGTTACAATTGTCATATACATATCATTACAAATGCTTAATCTTGTCATGTTTTATTATAGTTACAAATATATATATATATATATATGATTGCTTAATAATAGTTACACTTATCTTTATAATTATTATTCCAAAATTATACTATATCCAATTTAATTCATTAAATTAATTTTAATGAATTAATATTGGGTTACCTCGTGAACACAACACAATCAGACAATGCATAATATATAGACTATACTTGGATTAAATCCATAAAATATTATAATCAATGAGAGAATGTACCGCTAATGAAGCACCATACAACATTAAATCTATACTTAGAATAAATCCATGAGCAATTGTCATCGCCTACACTTGTTCCGCTAAAACTAAAATATCATATAACAATTAGCTCGATATACTGAGAAAGACTAAATCCTAATCGCTTTAACACAATTCCAAACATTATCAAGAGAATCAAGTCTACATGGTCTTTTCTTCAACTGACTCAAATGTAAAGTTTAAGGAAAACCAATGCATAATTAGAGTTTCCATATAACATATATTATACCTAATCCTAAGTGGATACACGATAGTTCCCAGTGTCTTACCAAAATATGTTGTATATCCATAGACCAAAATAACTTCCAAAAACATTTCCATATGCACCTTCCTCATATTCTCCCATCAATCATCGTATTAGATAGATATTGTCAGCTTCAGCTATTTTGAATTGAATGAATCATAATAATTACCAATGACAAATCTATCCCATTATATTAAAGTTTATAAGTCACTCACGCTTGTTGTTTTTGTCATGCATAAAGAAGACAAGTGAGTGCTAGTACTCCACCCTCGCTCCTCATAATGATGTCTAATATCATCCCACAATCTCTCATAAGGATGCTTCCATTCCGTCTTGACATGCTTTCAACTAGGCCACTTCCAAAGCCTCGTAATCTAAAAGTACTAGTTAATGGCAAAAAAATTAAATAATTAGAAAATAAGTACCTCGATCCAAAGTCAAACAAGTTCCACAATGTTATTACATTAGAAATTGAAAGTAAATACACGCTCACCTCAAAGTGTCAGTTTATCCATTCAAACCAATCCCCTATCTAGCTTATTACAATGCTTCTGCTTTTTTTGGACCCTGCTTTGTGATTGATCTGGTACACGCTAGAGTACTATAAGAAGGTAGCAACTTGGTTGAGGAACAAGTTATGTAATGTTGAATAGCAAGATTGTCAAGAGCTGTCTACTTGTTTAGCATTGGGAGCTATGATTATTTAAGCCTTTTCTTGACCAATTCCACTATGTGAACTACTACAACAAATCACAATACATTGGGATGGTGATCGAACTTGACAAGTGCTATCAAAGTAAGCATTTATTTTTTCAGACGTTCACTAATGTAGTAGCTTAATTTAAAGCTATGTGGGTGAGTATTAATGGTTTTCATTTTTGTAGGAAATACATACAAGAGGAGGCAGAAAATTTAGGTTCATCAACTCGCACGGGTGTACACCGTGCCTCAAAATTATCAAACCGTAAAACAATGATAATGCTAGAAGGTTACATCATTGGCAAATTACACAACAAAGCTCTTTCAAAGCTTCCAATAATGCTACAAATCAGCTGATGGGTTTCAAATACTCACTCTATGACTTGAATGTAAATCTAAGAAAAGAATAAAACATCCACACAAATATGGTAACTACTACACTCTGGCTCTTTGCACATCATCATCTAATGATTCTAAACACATGGGCCTCTAATTACTACATGATTTTATCATGGAGGTTAACTATATGCTGGCCATAGCATGTCAATTGTCAAGGAAAAAGAGAGTCCAACTGACTTCTTTGAATTGCTACCTAACCTTTATTCCAAATCCAAACAAAAATGGTTCAACGGCCCAAGTCAATCTAACCAGCCCTTTGTATATTTAAGTCTCTGTTAAATTCTAAGAAATCTAGTTCTAGTTGTATCTTACATTTGGTTAGTTTTCAAGTTTTCCTATAGATATTGAACACAAAACTTCAATGTGATAAAATTAAGGCATGGGTTTTGACATTTTACCAAAATAATTAATTAAAGAAACTTCATTATAAATGTAATAAAGTTGCATAATTGTTGAAATTAAAAGGGCAATTTGTTTGTTATGAATTTTGTTGTAGAGAGAGGAAAAAGAATCATGTTGTAGGAGTGTAAGTGCGATGTAGGGTGTTGTGTGGAGGATGCTAGATCAATATAATTTGGAATGAAAATTCCAAAGCATAATCTAAGGTCTAAAGAAAACAAAGAAACTTACTAGAATAGAGATTAAAAGAGTACCAATACATGAGAGTAACAAATATACAGATATATAGTTTAGATAAGATAAAAACCATAAGAGAAATGCACATATATGGAAAAGAACAGAAAAAAAGAAGAAGACACATACAATCATTCCAACATGTGCACAGAGATAGAAGTCATTGTTACGTGGATGACAAATTTTATTGTTTATGATGGTACCTGGAGAAACAAAATTGCATGAAGTATGGGTCATGTTTAACAAATAGAATTCCCTCAATGAACATAGAGAAGCCTACCGGATGGAACGTTATCAGGAGAGCCAGACTAGAAGAATTTTGCATGGTGATTTTTCTGAGCAACAATCACCGCAAATTTGGGTGACCAATTCTCATCAAGAAACTTGCGCACTGAAAATACACAAGATGTTAATTTGGGTGACCAAGTCAGAGGGCAATGTTCAACTTTCAAAACCTCAATAACTTGATCTAGTTCCATGTTCAAAACTTGGTTGAACTGATACTCAACGACTCCATCCCTAAAATTCAGAATACATAATCAATCAACAATAGGAAAGTACGTAGGTAAAGGATCAAGTGAAGATACAAGTCAAAAGTTCAAAAAGCATTGTGCAAAATATACTCCCATTATCCCCAAATATACAAGCAAAGTAAATAATTGGCAACATGAAGTTGTTAAAGCCACAAAAAAATGAAATAACAAAATAAAAAAAAAGAAAATTCAAAATCAATTCATGCACACAGATTAACTAGTAGTAACACAAAGATATAAATATTTCATCTTACCTATACATCAAGACAACACATTAAGATAATAGATTTGGTGATTCTCACCTTAGTTTTCACACTAGCAATTCCCACTCACTGTTTGGGTCAATGTGTTTATGTTTATAGTTCTCTAAACAATACAAGCTTCAAAGTCCAGTTGCCTACTCAAATTTCAGATCCTAGACTGGATACATAACCAATATGACAACTGATCGGTTTCGCTTCAGCCTAGTAGTATAAAACTCTAGCGTAAGCCCTCAAATCAAGAAAACACCATCATACAAAGTAGCTTGGAAAAATACCACATATAATGCTTGTATGCGACAAAAATTAACCACTCCCTAACAAAATCGAGAGAGAAGAACAACTTGTTCCTTGTTCAATCAAACACCTTTAAGATTATATATCTCACCTCATTATACCATCATCCTTAGTATCGACTTTCTTATACAATGAATCTATCATTTCCACCTTAGTACTGAAAAGATACCCTATACTTGAAAATCAAAATTGCACGGAGTGAAAACCTTCTATTTCAATACCAAGTATCAAATCAATAAGTACATATATACTTTTCCCTGTGGACCGCAAGAACCAGGGGAGGAATTAACACTAACTTTTAGGTATAGAATTTTCACAATAATATTTGTTTTTCCAAGGTGCATGCATGCATGCAAGTCTTGAACAAAACAAAATAAAAATGAGGAAAAAGGCAAAGAAAGGAATAAAAATTAAGGTAGAAACACATTAATTATTCTTCGCATTTAAATAATTAATTAAAAATAATCATCATGTAAATGTATATAGATAGGGAGGGCAATTAGTGAATGAAAAATCCAAATAGAGAGATAGGAGGAGACTAGAGTGACCCCAAAGAAACCCTACATACGTTACCCTAAGATTAATGCCACGGACATAGACATCTATTTGGGAACAGGCAACCCATGCTTATCATTTCTTATTATTGCAACAGACACAAGAATTTTATGTAATTATTAATGTTGTTATGACAAATCAACATTATCAAGTTTATAATATGAAACTATATATATAATCACACACATTAGGCAAAGTGGGAGATATAAATTAAATTCATTTACTTGTTTTTATAGTTAATTTTTATTAACAATCTACGGAATGCAAATATTGGATATTACTGGCTGTTTTTGTTTTGAAGTTTATAATTCTTACTATTTTTCCTCGAGTCCAAACACTACTTACAATGTGATTAATAATTGTAAGCACTCAAAGAAAATAAATTAAATTATTATAAACATCAAACAAACAACTACTACATGTAGTAAAAATACTAGTAATGGAGCAAAAGGACATAAAGATTACACCAGCCAAATGCAATTAAGCTATCAAAATGGACACGGAATCAGTTGGGCGATCTGATTTATCCACCCTACAACAAAGCTGTGAATCAGTAGTTCACATACACAACAACAATTTTAAAGATTCCTTTCCCAATTTTTCAGCAACCATGCAAAGTTAATGAACCGAAGATATGAATTATAAAACAAATAGAGAGTGAGAGAATGGGAGCTGCCATTATGAACAAATTTAGCTCTCATTCCATGCATCGAGTATCACAAAACTAGCTCTTTGCTAAGCCAATGCATGCTTCCCCGTCCCAACATATCTAACCACACCCCACTCAAAGCCGCCAAAATTGGGCTCCATCCCCCAAATTCCACAACCTTCTCCCACTCTCCCACCGTATCAATTCCTCATATTATCACCGCCATATTTTAAAAAGAATTACAAAATGACATGAACATTTATCAAAACCATTAGATACAATCTAAAATTATATGTAACAATACGATCTATATGTATAGGTACCTTTCAATTTTTATGTGTATTTAACTCCACCGTGATAGAGAGGGATGACGTGAGGTGCGATCGACTTTTCAAGAGACATGAAGAACAATGAGCAAAGATGAGTAAGTCAGCCTTCATGCTTCTACTCCCAAATAAATTTAAGATCAAAACCCCAAAAATTTTAAAACCAAATCCCAAAAATGAAAGCTGAAATTTAAGATGAAAAATCCCTTATTCACAAATGGCCACGCATAAACAGAGACAATGAAGAATCATGGTTTGGCACCTTGACCGGCTTGCAATCTATGGATGACTTCGCAAATAGGTTGGAATATGAAAAGGAAAAGAAAACTTGCAGGCTTTCAAAGAGAATCAAGCTTCCAATCGACGGATGAGTTAAGTGAACTACACCTAAATCAAGAGGAATTACACCGAAATCAAGAGGATCGACAAGTAGAAACGAATTACTCATGAACAATACATGTGAAGGCCATTCAGATTAGGTTATTGGCCCTAAACGACGCCGCTTTTGGATAATGTGAACAAAATTTGTTTTATTACGTGTAAAGTTACAATTGGTTTTGTAACTAATTTAGATTTTTATGCCACGTAGTATTATTCCTGAGGGAAAGTTACCGCCAAAAGTGAATTGTGATGTTTTGTATAACATTTTGTAACAAAGCACCGCTTATAACTAATTGCGATATATATCCCTATTAGTTATGAATTTTTTCATGTCAAAATCATATGCTTTAGTTATGAAAAAATGATCCGTAAGTAGCATTTTAAGACTAATTCAAAATTTCTTGTAGTGAGTGTTGATACATAAGCACCAATGGACTCGCACGGAGAGAAATTTAATTGGTATTAGTTTTTTAAATTTTTTCAAATAGAATTTTAGTAAAGATCTATACTATGTCTATTATTGAACCCATTAAGTTCATATTGCAACGCTTAAAAATATTATTTAAACAATCTCTAATTTAATTAAATGTGGAATTCCTCACTATAGAAACACTCTCTATATATGCACATGTATATTTTTGTTTCCTAATTGACATACAGGTAGTTGGGGAGAAAAGCATAATAATAAGAAAAATTATAATAATAATAATAACAATTATTATTATTATTATTGTTTATAGAATAGAATAATATATATAGTTATAGACAAACGTGGAGAAAAATATTGATTTTATTAGAGGATTTCTTTATCGCGTATAGTTTTTAAGAAATGGCTTTTCTATAAATATTTCTAATTAAGGATAGATAGATTTGATAAAATTAAAAATCAATACATATTTCATATAGATACTTATTTATTAATTATTTTATTATTCTGCAATATGTATATATAATTTTATCAAATTTATTAGAAAATTTTGCCAAAATTGTGCAAAGTAACACGAAAACATGCAATAGATTATGATGCAATGCGAATGTTTCTTTTTATTTTTGAAGGTGGGCGGCGCAAAGTGGCCCTATTACTAATTAACTAACCTGACGGCTAGCCTTGTCCATAATTAAAAGATATAACACAATATTAAATTACTGTAATACTTTCTTTTTATAACAGCCATATATAAATTGTCATATTGTCGTACTGGTTAACTAAATTACAATATCTTGTAACACACCCAAATGAATTATATACTATCATATTTATATGTTAGACTACTTATACTTACTATATACTATATTATGTGGTCCCATCCCATGCATGCATTAAAAAAAATTAACTTTATCTGTAACACATTCTTCAACTCAAACATTAAAGCAAGTCTCTAAATATAGCATAAGAGAAATGGGTTTAGAAAATAGACAACCTTTAGATGACAACTATATGAATAATAATATTAATAAAACTGCTAATAATAACTTATGTACGTCTTCCAAAACATTTATAAGAGTAGTATATAGTACTAATCAACTTTCTAAAGTTGCCAATATAATATTGAAGGAAACTAAGTGCAATTTAACAACTAATTGTTGTTGAGTCTTTTTGGTAGCCATTCATGCCAACATCAATCAAGTCCTTAAATTGAGTGTGTTTTTTTGGTAAAAAGTCCTTAAATTGAGTGTTGGCGCAACTAATTATATATGTACTATTATCTTTTTCACTCATCTTTATATTAGACACCCCCTTGAGCACTAAGTAGGGGTGAATAGTTTAGCCCCACTATGAAGCTCTTATACTTTTATATAAGAAGATGCTACATGCTCAAATTTTTGGCTTACGGACTCATTTCTTCCAAAGTTAAAAGGATGCTACAAATTTCAAATTGAATAATGCTATATGTACCAACTGAAGACGTGATAGTGCTGGATGGATAGTTTTCGGAGTTTACCTTTTTTAAAATTATTAGTTTATTAATTAATAACGCAACCCCACATCATCGTAAATAAGTTGATAAATGAGTATTCATAACAATAAAAATCAATAATATAAATTAACTTCTAAAGTAACGAGTTATAATATTTGATTGATAAAAGTTCACTGTCTTTTTTAGTTTTTATTATTTTGTAAATAAATAAAATCACTTCATATCTTCGTTGGTAAAAGAGTTGGCACCTATTCATTTTAAATTTTGAGTTTCACAAAATCTTTCTAAACGAGTCATGATATATTGTTAAAACTAATATAAAACTTATGATGGACGTGAGAACTCATAGCTAACACTTTTTATGGTAATTTAGAATTGAATTAGGTAGCCTAGAATTTATAATTGTTAAGCATTTTTCAAAATTAAAACCCATATGATGAAGTAGCAAACATAATACTTGTCATGCCATTAAAAAAGATTTAGAATTCAAAATTTAAGATCAATAATTAACGTTATATATATATAGAATTTCAGAATCTATATGGTCAGACTCAATCACATTTAAAAAATTTAGCAAATTTTTATGTTAACATTGTAACTGGTTTTTAGGTTCTTTCTTGAACTGTTCGTAGTTATGAAAAATTATAAAATACTTTTAATTTGGTTCCTCTTCCATTTTCTATTTTTCTTCCTTTGAATCTTCCACAATCTCACAAATTTATTATTTATATGCATTTTCAAATTAAAATATTAATTTTAATTAAAAATCCATTAAAATGTGTTAAAATACAAAAGAAAAAATATTTTGATGAAATTTTGAATTTTAGAATTTCTATAGATTTTCAACTGAAATGCCACTAACGTTCCACCGAAGTTCCAGGTCCAGTTACTTAAAAATACTTCATTGAAGTTTGAAATTTTTGAATTTCTCATTTTTTTTGTTGCTATTTTTGTGCATCATGTATGGATTTTTCAAATAAAAACCAAACACTAATTTAGAAAATGCATGCAAATTTCAAACTGTAAAAATTCACTACTGTAGAGGAACCAAAGACAATTATGAAAAGAACCCAAAAAACTAAAATTTTAATTCTTACATGGCTAAGAAAACTCAACTGATATAAACTGATCATCACGTCAACAAACCAAAACCAACCCTACCAATTCTAAAAGATTTATTTCTTTCGGTGGTTGCTGAGCCCTGTACGATTCATGCCCCAATTGGCTCTCACCATTAAAAGTTTTACTTTATATGCAGTTGGGATAAACCGAGTTAAATTTTGTAATAACTTAATAGGACCCTAGGCGGTTGACAGATAAGGTTCTAGCTAATTGACCCAATAATGTCCACCTAGGCAACCTCCATTTTCAACCCTCCAATAACCACATCTGATGTGGTTGTAGAGTGCCACTTCTGATAGAAAAATAAAAATAAATAAAATAACCAGGCTTTATTTATAATACCCACTTCTCTTTCCCTCTTGTGTTTTTCTACTTGAGAAAAAGTATGGTTAGCTCACGAGGCCACCACTATTCCATCTCTCTCTCTCTCTCTCTCTCTCTATTCTATAGCTAAACCATCTTCTCTGACATTAAAATAATACCAATTTAATTAGGGGTGGTTGAGTCTAGTTAAGAAAATACCAAAATTGGTATAGTTGCATGTGAGACTAGGGACAGTATCAACATTTAATATATGGCTTGCTCACTAGCTAGCACCCACATCTCCCAATTCCCTCCTATAAATACCCTCTTTGGGAAGCCTACCTATCTCACCATTAAAACAATCTCAAACTCTTTCCTAGCTAGGTTTTCTTAGTTGTTCTTATATATATATATATATATATATAATCCAATATGTCTTCCATTGGAGCAAGTTATGCAGGAGTTTATGTGATGCAGAAACGCCAGAAGGAGAAAATGGAGAGGAAGGAGGAGGAAGAAAGAGCAACCAAATCAGGAGAAGCAAGTCATGCGAATCATCATGATCAAAACGTTAAAGTTGGGAGGACCAACAAGGTCTTTCCTGGTAACTTTCCTGGAAAAGATTCTGCTGGGAAATAATAATACTACTAATAATAATGTTAGGCTTTTAATAATGTGGGTATATCAATGGTGTTGTGGAAATCATAGTTATAAATGTTTGCTGGAATTAAAGTTGTCGAAAGAAGAAAACAAAAAAGAAAAGAAAAAAAGTGCATAGTTTGAATGTTTGTTTATGTTTATCAAGCAGGTTTGCCTTGTGAAAAGTTTGTAGTTTTGCACTTTCGTTTTGTGTATATTTATGCAAAAGATTTAGTGGTGTTTTATATCCCAAATTGAACACTTTTTTTTAATTCCTTGTAAGTTTGTTAAACATTCAATTATATATGCTCTTGAAGTACAACTGAGAAATTTTTTTACTACAACAATGGCTAGATTGTCCAAGTGAAAGAAGGATATTTTTCTACGTACTAATTAACCAAAAATAAATAAATAAAGGTCTTGCTTGGGCTAACTGTGAAACTAATTAGATGGTTCACACAAAACTGCCCGCAATAATAATAATAATAATAATAATTTCTACTATTTTTAATAGAAGTTGTTGATGTTGAGGGTAATGAAGTAAAAATTGTTTCTCTTGTATAAAAAAACAACCTCCGATTATATAATTTAGAAGAGGAATTTCATTAATTCCATTATTCCAAAAGCTCATATATATATATATATATATATATATGGAACTGGTTCTTCAATTTATTTCTACTTTTAATTTTTGGTTTTACTTATTATTTTTATTTATTAAAAAATAAAAGCCATTTTCGTTAAGTAATAACCTTTGATTTAGCTAAAGAACCTTGGTATTCAACAAAAAAAGTCAGCTTGAAGTAGTTGATAAACTATGTACGCCCACAGTAGTATTGTTTCGGTGATGAAATCGTGGGCTGCTAATTACTTGGGGCTGTATTGCTTTTACAAATCTATGTGTTTTTCACCCTTCTTCTACAATCTTCTACATCCACGCTTATTTATGTCCAATTCAAAATAAAAGTAAATAAATAAATAATACTAATAATTACAAAATTATTTCAAATACTTATTCATTTGGACCATTGTTTTATGAAAAATTAAAAGGTCCTTTACAATGAAATATTAATGGATTTTTGTTATTACCAAAAAAAAGAAAAAAACGCTATATATATATATATGTATATATATATATATATATATATATATATCTGCTTGATTAAGTTCTCTGTACATGAGCTAGTTATGGTGGCCCAATGAGTGCAGTATTCATTTAACAGAGCTGATCTCCAACTGCAGTATCAAAATAATCGGAAACATTTCAAAATTAATCAAGATCCAAAATCAGAAGCATTTCTAAGGATTTTTTAAATTAACTATAAATGTGAACAAAAAGGAAATAGCAAATTCAAAACAATTCGCATTGTTTTTAATTTGGTGTTTCTGTTTTTATTTGTCATTCATATTTATAAATAATATTGGAATTCTAACCAACTTTATAATTAATACTAACTCATAAACAAATTGCACACAAATTTAAAATAAAAATAAAATAAAACCATAAATAAAAAATAAGTGCCCCTAAGATAATTATTAGGTAACTTAGTCTTTAATTACATAAATTAACAGAAATATCATCCGCACATTTGTAAACCTATATTGAGAAATACATGGAAGTGGAAGCAAAAAGGGTAACTTGTTTTATTACCCTTCCTTTGACACACTATCTGAGCATGCAATTAAGTAAAACAGTGGTAGATTCATCAAAAAAAAAAAAAGTAAAACAGTGCTAGAGATGTCATCACAAAGAGACATGCAATGAGACAAGTGGTGTAAATTGTATAAAACTAAGAAAAGTCTTTAATAATGTTCTTTCTTGTTTCAATTTTTTACTTAAATATAATCTTATTTAGTGTGGTATTATTCTACTAATTTAATTGTCCCTAATTTCGTCTATTATCATCTAATTCTTTTCCTCTATTGGTTATTATGTTGCACAATATTTGCAAACACATATACATGTACACACACGAAAACCTAGCTACATAAAACAAAACTGTTAATTAAACAAAAACACAAAGATTAATTTATTTGGTTAAACTCATACAAACATATATATCATCCTTGTGTCTCGAAACTATCATTCATTTTCATTTTCATCTCATCTGCTCAACTTCTGAAGCAGAACTCAGTGCTTCCATGAAAGTAATAATACCCTGCTTGTTCAACCTCCAAGCTTTGAGGCGACGATGACGCAGCTGACATCGCAGCCGGAGTTTTCTCCTTCAAAAGATGACTGTGTCCGGCCGCCACAGCCCACGCTATCTCCACAGCTTCAACAAGATCAGTAAACACAGATATGGAAGAATAATCAGCAGGCTGGTGATCACAGTGCGCGAAGCTGTTCTTGCTTCCCTCGGCCGGTTTAGGTCTTGCTGTGCCTATTGTGTCTTGAATGTGGACGCGAATGGCTTTTAGGCTACCTGAAAGAATGATGTTGCCGATAATTTTCGACGTAGTAGACATGCGAATCACCTTTAACACGCCTGAATTTTGGTTGGCTATAGAGAAAGGCGATCTTCCTGGGATGTGGCCCAATTGGGATAGAGTTGCATGAGCTATTTGTTCAACTTTTGACCTCATAGCCTAATACCACAATAAATATTCATATAAAAATATATGTATGGCAGGTTAGTAATAGTGTACTGTATTATGAATAATATATAAAGGCAAGTGAGAGATATATAACTAGAAGAAGATTTAAAGCTACAAATATAAAAATTAAGCGGTGCGCACTGATAAATAAATTAAAGTAAAATAAATAAATAATTTGATACAAAAATAAAGTTCTAGATAAAAATTCATGCTTCCCTTATCATGATAAAGAAAAGTAGTCTTTTTAACATTTTTAGCGTAGGGGTTCTCCTTCTAGCTAGATATGAAAAAGACATGAATTTTTATAAAATCCAACCTTACCTACGGACAAAAGTTGAAAAATTAACCGATTTAACTCCAAGGTTGCTTCTGCATTGAATTAAAAATTCAAGGGGTTATGATATCAAAATCAAAGTTCAGAAGGCAAGATACTACATAGGTGATAGGTCAGGAGGCATTGCCACCAAAATCCCATTAAAATTTGATTGACTTGTAGAGCATTTGCAAATGGACCATTGTTTTATATGTATATAGGGCACATTGATGTAAAATTAATTTTAGTAAATATATCTAAGATTCACATATATAGGGCACGTTTATGATCTCATACAGCTGAAGCATATGGGATTTAGTACATATTGGATATCTTTTCTTTTCTTTTGGTAAAAGTATATATTGATATCTACGGCTGAAAAAATCAGCAATTAGTAAGATTAATGAAAGAGGGCTTTGAGATTATTTAAAAGGCCCTGTGACACTGGAATTTCCACTCCAAGAAAGTTGAAACAGTAGGATGAGCCTAGTCAAAAAGACATATTCACAAACATTGTCACATAGCTCATACTCTTTCACACACCTCTTCTCACTCCACAGCTTAACATACCTCTGTATGGTCCACTTCCACATCATGCTGCCCTTCCTTCCTTGAAGCCTTCACAAGTAAACAAAACAAAACAATTATTTATATATATGTTTAATACTTTTTAATTAGCCTAAAATGATTAAGAAATGGCAAATATTATACCACATTTAGAAGGGTGATTCATCAGTCTATTTAGTGACCAAACTTGATAAAGACCCTCTGAAGAGTGTTAATCAAGTGAGATTTGCAACTTGGAGGGTACTGGAGGCCGTACAAGAGGGCTGGCATGGAAAATACGAAGTCTGTTGGCCAACACGTATGATAGGGTAGTCCTTTGCTAATGGCCATTGAAGAACACCCACCATGCAAACACACATCATAACGGCCGTCTGATCAAGATGATCACCAGAATCATGTCCATTCATCATCATCAGCAAGCAGCCGTGCATGATGTGGTTGATCATGAACTCCCCAATATGAAGAAATCTCAACGTTCCTTCTTTGTCGTAATCCATCAGCACCAATGCTGCACATTCGAACCTGAATAGCTCGGCGAAACTTCCATGGATGTTGTTAGTCGATGACCTTGAGGTTGACATGATAGTCACAAAATCACCTGCTCAAATTAGGGTTTTTGGTGGTCAATTCACGCTCACAAAGGCAAAACAAAATGTTAGTCATCACAAAACCAGAAAAAAAAAACTAACAATTAAAAAAAAAAGTTTAGAGCTATTAATTAGAACCAAAACAATAAGATATATAAAATCTCAGTTCTTGCTATAGGCATAATATTTGGTAATATTTACTTCAAACACTTTAAATGCGTAAAAGAAAAATATTGACCAAGTGAGATAAATGTATTAGATAATTTGTTGAATGTCCATTTATTATTTTTACATTTGAATATTTGGTTATAAAGTTTGAAGATAGTCTTTTTTCATGCATTTCTTTATTATAACCTAAAGGTATAAAACAAATAACCAATTAATTTTCCATCATTCTAATATAGTTTTTCAACTATATTTATTAGTGGATGTGGCAAATTAAATGAACAATGTTTGACATCTAATTCAAAAGGTAATTGCGTATGCGATTATTTCATCGTTCATTTAGATTTCTTTGTTAAGCGATTTATCTTTTTTTATTGATATTGATAATACAATATTAAAAATTTATCGTATATAACATCATAGTCCGCAACATCTCTTTCGTTATTTTACGTCTATGAATATGTTAAATTTGTTACTAATTATTATTAAGTCGTAAAAATAGTTTCCACGTATATCTTTCAATTTTTTCTCTATGATTTTTGTAATGTAAATTATCCCTTGATAACTTTCGCCATATTATATTAATTCTCAATTTAAGCAATGTATACCTAGTAATTGTAACAGAGACAAATTCTTATATTAATTAAGTAATTAATCTCTAAATTATTTTGCATGGATAAATGTGTGTAAAATAAGGGAAAATTAAGGTTTAATGTGATATCAATTATGAAGATATCCTAAATTGTAGTTATTAGTAATGTTGAGTAGATGACAAGAGAGAGACGTCATTAAAACTAACATGTTACATAAAATGATTAAAAAAATTAATCTGTCTTACATTAATTAAATTATAATTGAAAAATCTAAATAAAATAAAATAAAATTGTAATAGATATATAAATCATTTTCTCAAAGAACAATATTCCAACAAATTGTTATTTCTCATAATTATTTCAATAATTTCTCAATTCTTTGTTTATCATTAGTTCAATAAGTTTTTCTTATTGTTAATTTGTTGTTTCTCTTTATCTGCATTGATTTCTTGTAGATGTATAATCTATAATAATTCAATTAAACCCAAATAATAATATCATATTTGTAATAAGATGGAATGTGATATGAAATTGGCCAATTATTGTTCTTTTGTTAGTTGTAGATAAATTGAGGAGGACCCACTTCAACTTTTTGGTCATCTGACAAAAATAAAATAAATTGCCGCAAAAAAGAAGAAGAAAAGAAAAGTATAAAATTAAGAATCAGAGATCTTGGATAGGTCCGAAAATGGAGTGGTACGGCCAACAAGTGGTACTGATACGGGGGTGCTCGCGGGGAGGCATAGGCCACTCTGTTGGCACGCGCCTTCGCCGACGAAGACTGCCTGGTGGTGGCGACGAGCAGATCTCTGAGCGCTATGGCCGATCTCGAGAACGACTCCAGGTTCTTCCTCCAAGAGCTCGATGTTCAGTCGGAGGAGAACGTTCAGCACGTGCTGTCTCAAGTGCTTGAGAAGTACGGACGGGTGGATGTGTTGGTCAACAATGCTGGGGTTCTGTGCGTTGGTCCTCTCGCTGAGGTCCCACTCACACAGCTGAAAAACACTTTCAATACCAACCTTTATGGTAACACTAATTTTACCCTCTATTACCAAATTTATTTTGGTCAATTATTTTTTCTAGTTTTTTCTATTTAAAGAAATTCCAATATGTTTGTTTGCATGCTCAAGACATTTTCGTATTTTTATTTATAATTTTTATATATTACCCAGTATACTTTCATGTCATTTATCTTTAAACTATTCCTGCATTCATGAAAGCTGTAACACGCATTTCGATTGTCTCTTTCACAGCCTTTCTCTGATTCTTTGTGTTGTTTGAAAAGCACCGACAAACCAGATGGCTTACGTACCTTCCTGATTCATTTCTTGTGTCAATCATGTCGTAAACTTTTATAGGTAGCATGAGGTTGATTCAAGCTGTTGTTCCTCACATGATGTCACAAAGGAAGGGAAAGATTGTAAATGTTGGGAGTGTTACTGTTTTGTCCCTGGACCATGGGTTGGTGCTTACATTGCATCAAAAGCTGCTCTTCATTCGCTAACCGATACTTTAAGGTTTGCCTGCCATCCCTCCTCACTTCTTCTTTGTATGCCAATTTTGTACTCCATCATACTAGTTATTTGTGCTTTTAGGGTCAGATGTAGCAGATCAGTAGTGTACATATGAAAGGAATGGACAGTTTGAAAAAAAATTATTACTGTCTCATATGTTATATAGGAACACACTTAGTTGTCTCTTATCTGTATATTTTGAATGATAATAATGCAAGGAATGGACTCGGTGTACAAACATAGTTGTAGTTCTGCATTCTGATTGATGAAACTCCTTGGCTATGCCACTGTCCATTAGGCCCATCACATTCGGGACTGATAGTTTATTGCAATCGAGAATTGATGCAGGCTTGTATCATCTGATATTTGACAGAACTCCAAATTCTCCGAATAATCAGATACACCTATATCCCCACATATTCAAGTCATTACATGGACCTAGCCATAAAGTACCGTACCCTAACACTAAATGTGCTTGCTGGATTTGTCTCTTTTTGGAAATTATTTTCCTCTGTATGTTATATGTAACTATCTTATTTGCATGATTTATTAGATTGGAACTTAGACCTTTCGGGATAGATGTCATCAACGTTGTCCCAGGAGCCATTAGGTCAAACGTAGGAAATAATGCCTTAGCCAGCTACAATCAGATGCCTCCACTAAAACTGTACATGGGTTTTGAAGCTGCTATTCGTGATAGAGCCAATTTTTCACAAGGACCGAAGTCCACCCCGACAGATGAGTTTGCAAAGAGACGGTGGCTGTAATTCTGAAGAAGAATCCGCCAGCTTGGTTCTCCTCTGGCACCTACTCCACCATGATGGCAATCTTGTATCATCTACCAATTTTCATTAGAGATCTTGTCATGAAAAAAGTAATGAAATGTTAAGTTCCACTTTACGTTTTCGTCCATTTGTGTGTGTACCGCCGTTGTATTACCTTGCAGAAAATTATTATTTTGACATGTTTTTATTTTCACCATTTTGATGTATTATTTTTGTAGTAAACTCTCACCGTTTTGATGTGACGTCAGGCGAGGTATACAAAAGTAACAGTGGAAGTATATTGGAATTCAATGGTTCTTAAATAAGTTCAACAATCAATTTCTCATTTATTTGTTTATCTTTCTTTGGTGCCACTAATTTTTTTCTATTGCTAATTTGTTGTTTATCTTTTATATCTCATTGATTTTTCTTATATACATGTTTGTATGTAATATATAATAATTCAATTAAACCCCTTTTTTTTTTTTTTTCTTTTTGTGTGGTTAAAACCACTCCGAACCTTCTATTTCGAAAATAACCCTTTTAACTTTTGGTCATTTCAATCTAAAATATTAATTAATTACATCAAAAATTAATAATAATAATAAAAACACCGAAAATGTGGATAGATTTTGTGTGGAAGACAAAGATGCACTGGTCCGCCGAACAAGAAGTGGTACTGATAACTGGGTGTTCCGGGAGGCATAGGCCACGCGTTGGCACGCGCCTTCGCTGACGAAGACTGCCAAGTGGTGGCGACGAGCAGATCTATGAGCTCCATGGCTGATCTCAAGCACGACTCCAGGTTCTTCCTCCAGGAGCTGGATGTTCAGTCGGAGAAGAGCGTGCAGCACGTGTTATCTCACGTGCTTGAGAAGTACGGACAGGTGGATGTGTTGGTGTACAATGCTGGTGTTCCTTGCGTTGGTCCTCTTGCTGAGGTCCCTCTCTCTGCTCTGCAAGACACTTTCAATACCAATGTCTTCGGTAACACCCTAGTTCCAACTACTCTCTCTCTAAATCTATTGCCAATTAATCTTTGGTCATTTTTCATTTTATTTTTTTTACCTAATGTATGTATATATATATATATATATATGTATATGTATGTAATTAAAAAAAGAATTATTATCAACAATCATAAACTAGATTGAACCCTTGGAGGTAGCAGGAGATAAAAATCTGAATAACTTGGTTGTGAATTGTTAATAAATACAAAAATTAAACTATATATAAATTTCTCAATGTGCGGTTGGACTCAAAAGAGTCTGGAGCTTGTGTAACTGCGGTTGGTGGTGCCTAATATCATTTTCTTTGTTAGAACTGTGCCTGATCGATTATATTAGATATCAAATTGTAATTTTTTTTTTCCTGTGCATATTCATGTCATTAGGGAGCATGAGGTTGATTCAGGCTGCGGTTCCTCACATGGTGTCACGGAGAAAGGGAAAGATTGTAAATGTTGGAAGTGTTGCTGTTCTGTCCCCGGACCGTGGACTGGTGTTTACACTGCATCAAAAGCTGCTCTCCATGCACTTACCGATACGTTAAGGTTTTGTCATTGCCACCCATCTCACACTCTTTGCTTAATAATTTCATAGTTTCCATATTTATGTCTCAAGTAGCTCAACAATATTGATGAACAAGTACATTTGTGTTCGGCTGCATATTTGTGAGATTAGGTTGGAACTTAGACCTTTCGGGATCGATGTCATTAACGTTGTGCCGGGCGCTATTAGGTCGAACATAGGTGATTCTAGCTTAGCAAGCTTCAATGAGATGCCTCCATTGAAACTATACAAGGGTTTTGAAGCAGCTATTCGTAATAGAGCCGGTTTTTCTCACAGAGCAAATTCAACCCCTACAGAAGAGTTTGCAAAGAAAACAGTGGCTGCAGTTCTGAAGAAGAACCCACCGCCATGGATTTCGTCTGGCCGCTTCTCCACCGTCATGTCAGTCATGTATCATCTACCAATCTTTGTTAGAGATTTCGTCATGAAGAGCATATGGAAATTTGAGTTTGAGAATACAGCTTCAATTTTTTTTCAAAGCCTATGTATATGTTCTATAGAGCAAATAATTGGAAAGCCTTCTATCTTGTTTTATTACACCCTGCCCCATTTTATTTTATTAGACATTCAAGAAATATGTATATTTTTATAATTTTGTTAAGCAATTTAAGAGATAAAGAAATGCAGGCGATATACTGATGTAGACACTCCAACAAAAGCTTCAAACTATTTTAGACACAAAAAAGAAGAACCTTAATAAGTGAATCCATTGTGTGTCATGGACATAATAATTTCTTTGGTTTTTTTTTGTTCACAACGTAATAAACCAATTGCAAAATATAAAATTAAGAATCAATGAAAGTTATTCTCATGTATTGAAAAATTTGTTCATGAAGAAAAGGGGAACAAAATGCCAGTTTTTTCTCTCTTTTTTTTCTTATTAGAATTTTTTCCAAAAAAAAAAAAAAAGAGAAGGAAATTGTGATAATTTAATGGCTTTTTTTTTTTTATGAGAAATAACAAAAATGATCAAAGAGATGATCTATAGCATAGCTATATGAGAAAATAATTGACTTTTCAAGTGCCAAATATGCACTAAGTGTATTATTAACAAAAGTTCATTTTCTATATAGGGGTAAACTAGTCAATTAAAAATAAATAAATACAAGCAGTGTATGGAGCTTTCAATCCCAATTAATTGGTATTTATGGTTAATTGCTTATGTCTAAAAATGCAATTAGACCCAATTAAAAAATAGTAATCATAAATAATATAAATGGAAAACCATCTGCTCTGTAATGAACGAAGACCCAGCGCCAGCAGTTGGAGTGACTTAGCAAACCCAAAACCAAATTCAGAATCAGAGGCCAGAGGGATCTCGGAAAGTCCGGTAATGGATTCCTACGGCAAACAGGTGGTACTCATTACAGGGTGTACGCAGGGAGGCATAGGCCACGCTTTGGCACGCGCCTTCGCCGACGAAGACTGCCTGGTGGTGGCGACGAGCAGATCTCTGACGCCATGGCCGATCTCCAGCACGACGACAGGTTCTTCCTGCAAGAGCTCGATGTCTCTCGGAGGAGAGCGTTCAGCACGTGCTGTCTCACGTGTTTGAGAAATTCGGACGGGTGGATGTGCTGGTCAACAATGCTGGGGTTCAGTGCATTGCTCCTCTTGCTGAGGTCCCTCTCACTCAGCTGCAAAACACTTTCAATACCAATGTCTTCGGTAACACTCTAATTCTATTCTTTAGCAGCAATTTATTTTGGTCATCTTTTTGGTTTAATATGTATATATGTAAAGAAATTCCGACTTGTTTGTTTGCATGCTAAAACATGTTTCTTAGTTTTTTGTTGTCAGATAATATAAATTATCGTCCTGCCAAATTTATTTATTTTAATTCAATGACTCATCAACTCCAAACATAAATGTGTACCTTTTGTGTTTAAAAGAATATATACAGTATCAGATTATGATCACAATCATAAAGTAGATTGAACTTGAAAACATATTGTGGGTGTATAGCTGGAGATAAAAATCAATTTACTTGATTATAACATAATACCATGCTTTTACTTTTATCTCTTTACATATATAATTTAGATTCTTCTCTAGTTCAATCTCAAGTTAATAAATACAGTTGTTCTTCTGGTACGTCATTCTTCTTTTCTGCTGCTCTTTTGGAAAATTAGGTTTTATGTTCATGCATGTCTCAGCTTTCTATTAGAGAACACTTTGATCATGTAAGCATTTAGAGTTTGGATCATTTTGATTATTCTCACATACAGCAGGCTTTTAGTTGATTCATTTAAAGACCTAGCTGCTGACTCTCTGGAGTTTTAAGGAGAGATCAATTTGCTTGGCACTCCTTTAAAATTTGATACCATTTTTCCCAATTGCCACACCACTTCACTCATTTTATATGGTTAACCTATAAATTCCTCACACCCTGTGCCTGGAACTCATGTCAAATCTGTTGCTCTGTGTAAAGAGACTGGAGCTTGTATGACTGTGGTGTTGTGATGCCTAATCTCATTTTGTTGGGTGTAGACTTTGCTCAATCGACGCCATTAAGAAAGTTAAGCGAAAGCTGAAGGAACCAAAATCTCACACCAATTTTGTCACATCTCAGTAACTCTTGAGCCAAACTCTATTGTAGAACACATTTAGGCACTGCTTTCAATATGTATTGAGCATATTGGTGTTTACATTGTCCCCTTCTGATTTTATCTCATTGACCCTGGAGTGCAGAACTTAAATGTTCCCTCCATACCTGGAGTACATACATGAATACTTCTTATGAAGACATCTTGCTCAACAATTATTTCTAAAGTAAGAAAGTATCTTCTCGCAAGATTACTTTCATGCCATTTATCTGTTCTCTCGTTTTTCTCTGGTTCTTTCAAAACCACTAAGAAAACTAGATGGCTGGACCTTCTACATTCTTTTTGTTGTGTTTATGTCGTGAAATCTTTAGGTACCATGAGGTTGACCAGCTGTTGATTCCTCAT
>CM017585.2:0-55000 GCA_007844105.2 Rhamnella rubrinervis
AATAATAATAAGGAAAAGCTTCAAACTTGGTAATTATTTATACATTTCGCACAATTAAATAAATATAAAGATTTTATTTATCAGCTTTTTAACTAAGATTGGATCGATTAAGAAAGTAGCTTTAAAACAGAAACTGCCTCCAAGTTCAAAAGACAGTTTACTCTACGCAGCATCCAACCAGCAGAGTCTTGAAAACTTGGGTTGAAGTGACGGTGACCAGTTACAGGTTAATCAGACGGTCAAGAAGGTTCAAAAGCACATTTACCTACCTATGTTTCAAGCCCACAAGTCTAGAGGCATTGCCCACCTCCCTTCCCCTGCCATTCATAGAATTCGAACAGAGAGTGACTCCCCATTACCGTATAAAAATAAAAAGTGAAACAAAGAAATATATACTACGTAGTCAACACATGAATCAAAGTGCCAAGAAAATGTTCAACATCCCATTTATGGAGCCCATGATCCGAACATAAAACACAAACTAATTTCTGTACATTCAAACGTTTTGATGGGATTAAATCTCTGTGACAACCCATCAATCATAACTCAGTTTCAAAAGATTAAAAAGAAGAAGAAAATAGAGAAACTTTATTTGAAAGTTGTACAGATAGCTCTTAAAAATAGTATAGATATATTCAGTAATCATCATGTAGACGCATTCAATATGGTAGCAGCTACAAGGATTCAGGAGTGAAAAGGAAGTAGCCAGAGATTATAGAGCTGCATGCAAGTGCAACAAAGGCAGCGAATGACAATCCCAGAAGCACGAGCCATATCAGGGAACTTGTCTTTGCCCCAGTTGGATTGCCAGTCATCAACTCGAGTTGCAGCCGATGAAGATGCTGATATCAGAAGATATGACAGTATCTGCAATACCAGACAAAACCCCAAGCATTCCATTACTTTACCAGCACAAAAGATTCTGAAATTCAACTTATAACTTATAAGAAGTTGAATACAGCTTTCTAGAGACATCAAACATCTATCTGCAGCCAAAACTCATGTCCCAAAAGCTACTTAGAGAGTCTGTTTGGAATATAACATGTATGGATAGAAATGAGCAAAGTGACATGTTGATGTTAATCAAGCTTAAGTGAGTAAGACTTTTGTTCTATTGCACTTGGAATCACACTTTCTTGAGGAAATTCATTGGGTTATCAACTCGCAATTAGCAAATTTAGCCTTTTAACTACGTACTAAAAGTTTCGCCAATGTGGCTTGGAAGTCAGCCACATGACACACTAAATTGATGGCGAGCAAACTGGCAAAGGCAACTACTTTGAGTTCCAAGTAAAGCAACAAAACAAAAGAGAAAGTTAAGTTGGAATTAACAATCACAACCAGAAAGGTAAGAGGAAAGGTGGTCCAAGAAGTCAATAGCTACATACTACTACTTTTCTCCATAATAATCTAAACTATCCAATTCCATGATGAAAAATCCAGTGCTTCTGCTAGCACATTATTGTCAATGCTCCTTATAAGATTCTGGTCCACACAGGCCTTATCCAAAACAAATCGTCATAATAACCCAATACCACAATATTGGCCAAGACCAAAAGAAAAGGGTGTGGAGTGTGGACAAGAAGCAGGGGGCCTAGGTTAGGTACAACAATAATTAATATAATAAGAACAGAACATCTATAGCTCAGAGACTTGCCTGATCAATTAAGAAATCGAAGTGATAACGTAGGTGGTGGTGGACCAAGTGTGTCCTGGTGGTGAAGAAGTGGACCAGATCAAGCACTTGCAGTCCCGAATATGCAAATCCCAGCACATTCACTGACAAGCAGTACCTGCAATTCTGACTTCTTAAATACATATTGAATGACACTGAAAAGCAATGAAAATTTCCGGTTCGAAGACCCAATTAGCAGACAAAGGTACTAGTGCTAGGAAAAAGAAAAGAAAAAAAAGAAAAAAAAAAAAAAAGGAGCTTTTTGACGATGGAAGTAGGATGAATAGTAACTCTTAACTACGCAAAGAAAGACTGACAAACCTAAACTCCTTGTAGCGATAGAAAGAATCGAGAGCCCAACCCTGGTACTTATCAGCCGCCATAACCGAGAGGAGATCAAACAGCAGACTAATATACAAATCCTAAAACCCAACAAAACCTTCTTCACCTCGCTCTCCTTCTTCGTCCTCTTAAAACCGGACAAGTCGGGTCTCAACTTTGGCCTATTGAAACTACCAACACCGCCGGTACCAGAACCAGAAGCTGCTTCTTCTTCATCAAGTTTGTGTTGATGGGCAGCAAAGCCCTCCTGAGTTTGTGGGTCCTGTACCTTAGTCAAGGGCTCGGGTGGGAAGGATCGGTTGGCGTGAACCAGAGGCGAAGGAGGGTTTGGGGACTTTGTTTCGATCCATTTGAAGGTGGAGTGCAGGGGAGAATCGGGTGGTGGAGACGAGGATATGGATAAGTGATTGGATAGAGGAGATACAGAAGAAGAAGAAAATTGGGGGCTTGTGATGATGTGCTTATCCTTTTGATTGTATTCATGCTCTTGCTCTCGCTCTTCATGTTGTCGTACTTCTGTTTCATCGTGTTGGCCTGTGTTCACTGTCATCTCTGGTTGTGTTGTGCGTCACTCTGTAAACCAAGAACACAGACGACGATGACAGCCCTTGGAACCTTTTAACAGTCACGCATAAAAAAAAATTCAGTGAATTCACATATTATATGCGTTATTCTCACTACTAAAAAAGCTCACTTTGTTTTTTTTTTAATGGACTTTTTGTAATTTTTTCTTCTTAGAAATACAATTAATGTCCAACTCTCTTTCACTCGAGTAAATTATAATTGATTATGCAAATTACTTATTAATGTATTTAATTAAATACTTTGTTGTAAAGGACTTATCTTAAACATTTAAATCTTTCGCTTAATTATTAGTAGTTAGAATGTTACTTGATATAGTACCTGTGGAGGTGGGGGGAACTTGGATGGAAGCAATCGATGTTCAAATTAATTAATCACTTTCTTTTTGTCCATATCAGAGGACCCCACAATCAAGCTCAAGACCCCATAAAACTGGTCCTACCGCACAATCAAGTTCAACACCCGATCAAGCTGGTCCTCCTAAATTCTCAATAATATAGCTGGTAGCAGAAATCAAATTTGGTTCCATTGCACACTCCCCGTCCTCATTTATATGAAATTTCATCCAATTTCTCACTTCTCTTTTTATCGGTGCCCACAATGCACTACTTTTACGGTAGTACCACAATAATTGGTATAGAATATATGTTCCTAATAACGTGTGATGGAATATATTAGTTCTTAAAGTGACTATGTTGGATGTTTTCTATAGGTTTTGATGCATTATGATGTGCAGCTCGCTCTCTCTCTCTCAAGCTTCTTCCCACATGGAAAAGCCAATGCATGAAAAACCTTTGCAGACATACTCAAATGGTACGTCCAAGGGTCTCTGATAACACATAGCATTTATACGGAACAAGGGCTTGAGCTACAAATAACATTTTCAAACACTGCTCAAAAGCAGAAATAATTGTACATCAGAAGTGAAAGCATTTTTACCCCACCATTTCGACAGGTCCAAACAAGTTAAGGTCGATATTGTTCAAGAACTTGTAAAGAATTCACGGGCTTCATAGTATTTTTCTAGGACAACATTATAAAGCGGATGAATGGGTTCCAACAGATTGCTATAAGGACCAAATACGGCACTAGCCGGTGGTGGAGACTCTTCCTCCTCTGACCAGCTATACTGACACACAGTTAGTCCACTTAGACAATAACAAGTGTGATAAAAGTCTCTACGTTTCCCAGGTTTGTCTCTTAGTCCCCCTCTTGCTCCTGCATATGCATCAAATGAACTTCTCTCAGAAATTTAAACCCCTTCTTCAAAGATGCATTCTCATATTTTAGTACAATACATCAACACGTAGTGAAGACGACTAACATTTATCCGTAAAACCAGACAATGCAAAACAAACTAGCCTACTTTACATGTGCTTTAACCAAACAATGGCTACAGGTGTATCAAGCAGATAGGTATCAAGACATTACTAACCATGCAATCAAGTACCAAGTTAATAATATATTCGTAATCTTTGAAGCCAAACCTGTGCGCATAGAAGTATGTATTGCTGCAATGCCATGCTGTGGAAAAGAGGCTCCATTTCTGGATGCCTCTTGATAAAGTTGTAACCAAAATCATTGAGATTCCCTGAAGAAGAAGCATTCAATCCTGGAGACGAATGGAAAAGAAAAAAATTGAAACATAAGACATATAAAGAAGAAATACAGACACAGAAACCCAAATTTAACTTGTTGAAGTGGCCAAAAGGGAAACTATGTGCATCCTAAACTCTTTAATTCTATTTGCTTCTCTGCCTAAATGGCAAGTCTTATCAACTAAAGACAAAATTCCTGCCAGACCTTCTTCCCCAACAGATAGAGAACTGAGCTGCCTATCTGTACTGCAATGTCCTCCAGTACCCGGCTTCACCAATTGCTCATCAACAAATGAAGAAAGTCTTCGTAGTAATGCAAAAGCACCTCCCTGATGATTTTCCTTTCTCAGTAATTCCACCATGATTCTGAAGGAATAATAATAAGATCAGTAAAGACAGAAAAATACCTGCCAGAAGGAATAGCAACCATCAACCAATTTATTTGTTCTCCCCTGAAATCCACATTCCCTCCCTTGACGAAATACCAACCAATCCTATTACAATAGCGAACACTTTTAATATAAATTGCAATGCATGTTCATGCAGAACAGTGTAAAGGAATGCTACAATCTACAATGTATAATGTATCCAATGGAAAACACAGAAGAAACAGCCCAAAATTGTTATATCTATATTAAGCTGAAAAGCAATTCATGATATGTATAAAGCTAGACAACAAAATAAATTATACAAATTCAGAAAGGTGTAGGAACATTTCTTACAATTAAACGAGTCAAGTCCAAACGATTGACTTCATTGATCAGAATCATTGTAGCTAACCCACAGAAGGTGTACCTAAAGAATAAATTGCCAAAACCATGAGAGGCTTTGCTAAATGAAATAATCACCCTAATAGTTTATGACAATGCCTAATTTGTCTCTTTTTCATTCAAAAATGAAGAAAATTTTGTAACCTTCTACACCTTATTGCTCAAGGGGTAATCAAACTCCAAATCTCCAGTCTAGCAGAAAATTCTTAGCACTTTTACCCCCTAGAATTAGGAGAGATTCCCTTGGTATATTTGACAGCTTAAATTGTAAACATTGGCAGTAAATAAATAGCAAAGAGAAGTAAAGAAATGTGTAAAAAACATACCCACCATGAGCTTCAGAACCAGGCTCCCCAGCAAAGCCACCTTCATAAGTCTGACAACTGCAGAGTGATATCAGACAATGCAACTTTATATTAATTGAACTACTAAGCAAAATATATATCAACGTAATCTTAACATAATCCACGGGATTGCCTGTATTAATATTCAAAAGCAAAAGCTTAATCATTACCCTAAAATGCAACAGGAAAATGGTCAATTGTAAAAGGAACAGCAAAGAGCTTTTCAAACAAGACAGATGACCCAGAACCAGAGAAATAACTCATGGAGGATACTTTATAACTGAAACATAAACAAGAAAGTTGGGGAACAGAGTAAAGGTAGAGGGAGGGATTAAAAAACCTTAATAGGACTAAATCAGTTTGGAGGCATTAATCTATTTTTAAGAACAAAAGATCCTGGCATATGTTGAGTAGCAACAAAAATTGAAGGTTGCAGGAGACCAACCTTATGATGTAATTTCCAACATTCTGAGCCAGCTCTTCATCCAAAATGTTCAAAATACTTGCAACCTGAACAAAGGGAGAAGATTTTCTAAAAGAAAATTGAGCAAGCATGTATATACATGTGCCAGGATCAGAACTAAATTGAAAAAAGCACATGGTCATTAGAAGGCATGTATATACATGTGCATGAAAATGTGTGCAGTCATTTACACAGGGGACTAACTTACAGATATCGCAGTGTAGCAAGCCCGGACATCAACTTCTCCAGCATCGTGCATGCTGGTGGAAAACATCAATCATATTAAATTCAAGATTAATTCTACATTTATATGTTTTTTTTAAAAAAAATGAAAACTGGACAACTATTCCCCATTTTCATTATTGCAAAAACTTTGGATGGTTTTGCATACTCATATACAGATATAAATAACACCATGCTATTAGAGTAACAAACTCAAAAGTTAAAACTAAGAGGAATGAATGGAGGGAGAAAAAAGTGTTGAAGTGCATGGAAAGATAAAGTTCCAATCGCTAAGTCATTCCTGTAAAAGCCTGTAAAGAAACATTACCATGCATAATTTATTTTCTCATTTCAGTTTCTAACATCAAATTATAGAACAAAACTGAATAAGATGTCACACCTGAAGCCCCCACTTGGTTGTTTCATTTGATGCAGAAATCTGTACAACTTATCTCTGTAAAATAATTAACAAGTATCAGGATCAATCACTTTCCAAATGGCCATAGTTATAATAAATAAAAGAGTTGTACTGAATAAGCATAGACTGACCACCTATTAACTGATGATAAAGCTTTTTGACCACCAAGGGTAACAAGTGAATTGACAGCAGCATATGTTGTTGCAAGATGAGGCAACTGCTGAAACAATGACTAAAATCAATTATCGTAAAGAAGACATATAACTATATACTGAAGCATAAGAGTAAAATAAAACATGACTAATCGTTGATAACAATATTCTTAATAAAAATAAGACAATGTGAAATCTTACAGACTAGCACAATAGAAGAGCAGCAACCAACCTCCTCAAATAAAAGGACATGTACCTATTACATTTTATTAAAACTAGTCTAACTGACCACCAAAGGAAAGACAACAACAAAGCTAATATCGGAGCATATACTTGCCTGTCCAGGTCCACCTCCATATCCACCATTTGGATCCTACAAGTATGAGATAAAGAGATAAATAAATATGACCATAGCACACTAATAAAGAGAAAAGAGATATATGCTGCAACATCCAAATAGTGCAAAAAGAAATTCCATTAAGTCACCAACTCAAACCACTGAATCATGGTCACTCTAAAAGAAGGGTAGTATATGTAGTTACACATCTTCAAACATAGTTTTGAATGTAAAATTATATGGATGAACTATGAAACATAAACACATTAACCTTTGAAGGGTATAGAAAACAAAGGCATGCAAAGCACAACACTTTTTGTTTTAGCAATGTTATACTTGCAAAATATCAAAAAGTAGTCAACGTATATATAATGATACAAGAACCACAGTCTTCATACCGGAACAGATGGCAAAAGCAAGGTTAGAAAATGCTTTTTTTTTCTTTTTTTTTTGAATTTGCAAACCTGACAACGGTTAAGAAAATCAATAGCGTTACTTTCCACTTCATCATCAAAAGCATCCCCAGTAAAGCAACTGAATGCAGGATCCAATAGCAAAGCCAAGGTCGACTGAAAACATTGTGCATCAAAAAGTACATAAGAAGATTGGCACTTAAGCTTAATCATAGCACCAGATAGTTAGGCAATTTATCTTCCCTCTGGTGTTTTGAACTTAATCTAGCAGTACTTCAAATTATGTTATTCAATTAGAATTCTACTAATCCAACTTTGGGTCAGATAGAAAGAAAGGAAAGAGAGTTACTTGGCATCCAACGAGCAAAACGCGGGACCAAGTTGTCTGAAACCTCCGGTAAGGTACTCCATGTGATTATCACGCTGAAGTTCCAACCTTTAATGTCAAAATGAAGCTCCAAACCATCAAACTTCTTTCACCCAATACCCAAAATAACAATAACCCACAAAATAACAAAAAAAGAAATAAAGAAAGATTCGGGTTTACATTAGCGATTGAGCGTTGCGAGGAAGATCACCGAACATGTTGTAGATCTGAAAGACCTTACTCTCCACCATCAATTGCTCGCGCTGAGACACGGTTGCCACCTGAGACTCCCTCGGTTCCATCTCCATCAAGCTCCCTACACTTGCTTTGCACTGACTCACTCACTGCCTTTCTCTTCGCTTTGCTCACAGAATTGCAGGGACAAAACCAGTAACAAGAAAACAGCGCCAATTTCATGGTCGGCCGCGCTCAATCCCCAGATTCTACCGAGGTCAAATTGGACATTCTACACATGATTTGACGTTCTACTACTGTTTCATTATTGGCCCATAATGATTGGCCCATAAGGTTTAACACCCGGCCCACATTCACCACAGAGAGCCGTCATGAGCTGTATGGGATTTACGGTGTGTTACCTCCACCGGATAACTACTGCATTGGATTCGTTCTAATCCAAACATGTCTCTGCCACGTAAGATTGTATCAAAGATAGCATGATTGATTATCAGAAAAAAAAAACCAAAATTGATTACCAAATCCAACTAATTAGCCGGCATACGGGGCGAAAGGAATACACCTTTTATTATATTTATTTTTAAGAATTATAATTTAAATTATAATAAATTTTATTATTATTTTAAATTTATTTAATTTTATTTAATATGTCAAATGAATAAAATCTCATAGAGCCAGTTATTTTAAATTTTTAAAAAATTATAAAATTAAAATAATAATAAAAAATTCTAAACTAAAATTCTTTTTTATTTATAAAAATTAATTAGCTACTCTAAATTCAAATATATTTAATATTATTAAATATTAAATAAATAAATTTATTATTTTAAACTCTTATAAAATTAAAACAGTAAACCTATCTTTAATAATTTTCGTTTTTTTTATTCATTAAAAAGAAAAATCCAACTGGTTAGGTCGACCGTCCACGTCGTTGCTTATTTGCCCGTGACCCACCTATTTTTGTTGGGAGAAAATTAATAAAAATATCTATATTAATTGTTAAAATTTTAAAAATATCTATTTAAAATTTATTTAAATTATTTAAAATTATTCATCAATTAATTTTTATATTTTAAATGAAAAATCTACATTTTAACAGAAATAATCTGCCACTTTATAAATCATAAATTATATATATTTTAAAATCTATAATTTTACAGAAATATTAAAAAATTAAATTTATATAAAATAAATTTAAATGATGTAGGTGGACACTTTTATCAATTTCCGTTTTGCCAGTAGGTGATAATAATTTTCTCGAGCGAGCCGCCGAGTATGAGTACAATTTGAACTTAAACAAGAAAGACAAATTGGAATTTGCCACGATTTCGAAGAGACCAATACTTACATCACAGCCGAGCCATCGTACAGTACTTCAGACGGGGAACACGTGCATACCCTGCATTATTGGGGAACACGTGCGTACCCTGCACAATAATGCATCGTATTTTTCCTAGTGGAGACTCATCTCAACTTCGTCTCCTCGTTGAGCCAAGTAGACACGCTCCACTAGGACTTCATTTCTTTGCATATAAATTGGCTCTCGGCTAGCTCTGAGTTGTAGGCATCAAAGAGAGTTTCTTTCGCTGTGTTTGAGCTTTTCGGTGTGAGAGGTCAAACCAGTTTCTCCGTCTAATACTATTTTGCTGCGTCCCAATTAAGTCTGTGGGAGAAAAATGGCGATGAAGCGTGTGGCTGGGACTGCAATTCAAGCTTTTCTTCATCAGGGAGTTCAGTATTATCGACGACGTCCAGTAGACCCCTCCATGTGAGCGATTTTCTCAGTATGATATTATCAGCATCAAGTCCTGCTTGCATGTGTTTTTATTCTTTTATTCTTGCTGTTAATGGGGTAGAATTTTGAAGATCGAAAGCCTTTATTTTGTTTGGGTTAGAAAATCCCGATGATGAATTTGTTCTACTTGTGCTTGCTCCATTATCAATCACTTGAAAAGATAAGAAAAGATCTCTCTTTTTGGGTGATCGCTAACGCATGGATGTTCTTCGAGAATTGGATGGTCAGGATCTGAAACTCTGCGTAATGTGGTTGATAATGATGATCTTGTAGTGGGTGTGTTTGCCACGTTACACGGTGACTGTGTTTTTTTTGATAAAACACACGGTGACTGTGTTGATTGCGACGCATGTGACTGTATTTGGCACATCACGTGGTGACTGTGTTGACGGCCACACAGTCATAGGGTCCATGGACTTGAAGAGTTGGTTGTGGATCATACGATCCACGGGTGGAACTCATTCCATCAGCACCACTTCAATGTGGGTCTTTCCCCACGGGCGTAATTCGAAATAAAATGATTTATCTTAACATCACATTCTCTGCGTCCAAGTCCATAAAACAGAGGCTGAACAGTCTCTGCGGAATATTTTTGCATACCATTTTTTTTTTTTTTGAACAGATGTGGTTGGTTTGTGTGTATGTTTTGGCATAATTGTAAAATTAATTTCCTTTTTGTGTTTTGTGTCGTAATGTTTTTTCTGTCACTGTAAACAGGCTTCTCCTGGCGGCAAAAAGATAGTTGGAGTCTTCTACAAGGCCGGTGAATATGCTAAGCTCAATCCCAACTTTGTGGGTTGCGTGGAGGGAGCATTGGGCATCCGTGACTGGCTGGAATCACAAGGCCACCAATATATTGTCACTGATGACAAAGAAGGACTAGACTGTGGTTGTTATATTTAGATACAGTACCTTTTATAGTCTGTGCACATAACATAAACATGATTAAGTAGCTTAATTGGCCCATTTTAGAGTAGTGGTTGTTAGTATATGAACCTTGTTATTAGCAGGAATCAACTAATTTTAACTCAACAAGACACCATTTTCTCTAGAACGTGAGACTTAACAAAAATTTTAAATGTTTATAACACTTGTTGTTTTTTTTTTTTTGTTTTGTTTTTTTCGGGAACTTGTTTACTAATAACTAATTTTCTTTTGCTTGTTTGCGCCCTTAATACAGAACTTGAAAAGCACATCCCTGATCTTCATGTCCTCATAACAACCCCATTTCATCCTGCCTATGTCACGGCAGAAAGGATCAAAGGGCCAAAATTTGCAGCTGCTTCTTACAGCTGGAATTGGTTCTGATCATGTTGATCTGAATGCCGCTGCTGCTGCTGGATTAACAGTTGCAGAGGTCACAGGAAGTAATGTGGTCTCGGTTGCAGAAGATGAGCTCATGAGAATCCTCATTCTTGTTAGGAACTTCTTACCTGGGCATCATCAGGTTATTAGTGGGGAATGGAACGTTGCAGGCATTGCTCATAGAGCTTATGATCTGGAAGGAAAGACTGTGGGAACTGTTGGCTGTGGACGTATCGGCAAGCTTTTACTTCAAAGGTTGAAACCTTTTAACTGTAATACCCTGTATCATGATAGGATCAAGATGGATCCAGAACTAGAAAACCAAATTGGGGCAAAGTTTGAAGAGGATCTTGATGCAATGCTTCCCAAGTGTGACATAATTGTCATCAACACACCTCTTACTGACAAAACAAGGTATTCATGCCAACTCTCATATTCCAATTGATACTATTTCCATTTACTGGAGTATCAAAAATGTGTTTGTCCTCTATTACTTGCTTATATACTGCTCAAAAATTGATAGGATGAGTTTTGATCTTGGACTATCTTTTGGCTCTTGTTAACATTCAACATTTATAACGAAGGCAACCCTTTTTTACCTCTTATGGTGACCTCTAAGCTATTAAATATTGTTGTCTCACTTATAATCTGTCATGAGGTTCCAATTGTCTGATGTGAATGAAACTTACTAGAATCTGGATCTTGTGACTCAGAGGATTGTTTGACAAAGATAGAATTGCAAAGTGTAAGAAGGGAGTCCTGATTGTTAACAATGCTCGAGGCGCAATCATGGAGACGCAAGCAGTTGCTGACGCTTGCTCCAGTGGACACATTGCAGGTAACTGAATAATGGGCCTTAAACTGAGGAATTTTTTGAAAATGTGATACCTATCTTCCATAATATACAAAATAGTATACAATTGCAAGTTATCATTTTTGCTTTGGTGGAATGCTGCAGTGGACTAGCATATATTAGCTATTGAATTAAACATATGTATTCAGTTTCATGTCTTTGGTGTAGGCATCTAACAATAAGTGAGGCCCCTAAGAAAAGTGTGTAGGCATCTACTTGTGTGGGCTAGTCCCTATTTGAAATTATTTTAACGGTTTCACTTTTATTCTTCTGATTGTCCAGGTTACAGTGGTGATGTTTGGAATCCGCAACCAGCTCCTAAGGACCATCCATGGCGTTACATGCCAAACCAAGCTATGACTCCTCATATTTCTGGGACAACAATTGATGCACAGGTAGCTTTAGATTCTACATTTTTTTGCTTCTTTGCCTTTTGGTCTCACCTTGTTTTGTTCCACTCCCACAGCTCCTAACCAAACTCCAAATGGAATTTGTTTGCAGCTACGATATGCTGCTGGAGTTAAGGATATGCTTGAGAGGTACTTCAAGGGAGAAGATTTTCCTGCACAGAACTACATTGTGAAGGAGGGTCAACTAGCAAGCCAGTACCGATGATCTCGTGCTTCCTGTGTGAACAACTACTGTTTTAAGTATGGTGTGCGTGAGGCGTAATAAAAATCAGAGAGGTGCTTATGCATTTTAATGATGTAGATTTTAAAGGTTCAGGTGTTGTTTGAGTGAAATCGTGGTGATCAAATGTTCGACTTTAACGTTTAACGTGTTGGTATGGAGACCTGGTTTAATGATGGTGTTCTTTGGATATGGAATACTGTTACTTAGTGTGACTGTGTAGCAAAAGTAAAAAATAATAATAAAAAAAAATTCTACAATTCTCTTCTGGAAATTCATAGTCATTAATTTAAGCATCACTATTTTGTTTAAGGAATTGGAGATCCTTCATTTGCATCTGAACAGCTTCTTTTGTGAGGGGCTGTGGCTGAACTATGTCTTCTTCACTGCCTTGAGCTACTTTTACAGCCTTGTCTTTAACCATCCTCTGTATCTCAGTTTGCGGAACCGATGGGAATACAGCGCAAAGCATAACATATAGAAGTCTCTCGTCATCTTCTTCTATAGGGTCCTTCCCGAAGCAACAAACATAAATTGCTTGAAGTGCTTTCTCTACACGAATCTCCATGGGAATGGTTGGTGCGGAAGCCTTTAGCTTTGCACGTCTCTGCATGCAAGTATTTCAAAAGTTGCACTTTTAGCAACCATTTTCAAGTAGCTTACAAAATCAACTAAAAGTTTTTTTTTTTTAAGTCTTCGGGTATATTTATAATTCATTGAACCAACCTCTTTGGCATCGTTCATGGAGGCCAGAAAAGTTTCCTCTTCAAATTCAATATCATTGGAAAGCCTAAGCCTTGCAACACCTTCCAAAATCTCCTCGGATTTGAGAAGACCAGCCCCAACCGCTGCAAGCCAACAGCATAGCAGTACATACAAAGGATCCCCTGCCTACTCACCATTGAAAACTCAGTTCAGATTATATAGAATATGCACCTTCTTCTTATAACCATTAAAACCCAACAGCCACTAAACAAAAAGTTAAAAAGGCAAACTATAAACATATAAATTTCAATATATTTTCCAAATGAAAAATCGTTACCCGCCCTCGTCGTTCTTGGAATTCATAAAAAGCTCTAGAGTCGTTTACCGAACACTTCTTTCCCACCCTCCTCCTAAACTCTGCAAAGTCAATAATGTCACTACCAAGACCACCTTCGTCGTTTAAAATTCTCGCTACAAGACCGATAACAGGGAGAGCTCCGATTACCCTGCTGCCGAAATTCGAAATGGAGTTTGGGTTTTCAATGTAAGCTCTAACAGACAAGACCCGCGTGGAGCTTGGCGGTCTGAACCTGTTGGACGTCGTGAGGTTGCCATAAACCTGGCGGAGGAAGAGCAGGGAAGTAGGCGATATGGGCTTGCAGAGGATGTTACTGAAATGGTCTTTGGCGGTGAATATATGCAGAGAAGAAGAAGAAGAAGAAGTTGAAGTCACCACCACCATGGTCGTGGAGGCTGGTGTAGTTCGGATTGTATAAATTCTTAGCCTCTCATTTATATACGTTATCTCATTGGGAGATGAGTCTGTCCTTCAGGCCTATCGTAGGATCGCTTTTGTTGCCGTGGGCTGCGAAGATGATGAAACATGGGCCAGCCCAAACTTCATTCAGGCCCAACAATGAAACCGATAAAATTACATACCTACCCTTTTACGTGTAATCCCATCGAGCCGTCGTTTCAAATCCAATGAAAACCGTCGAGATTTTGGGGGCACCATGAAGCCATTGCCCTCATAACCAACAACACACAATGTGATTTAAATAAATACGACATTTATTCTTTTTTTTCAGCAAAGAAGTCCACGTTCGCTTTCTCTTTGGAAAGCGTAAAGTTGCAGTCTGTAATTCTTATACCTAATGTGTGTGTCAATATATAAGTCTAGTCTCCGTCCCATCCGACCGCTGTCTACGGAACCTTCGTACCATTATTTTTTTCTTTAAATATTCGATTCCAAGCACTGATTTCGCTCTTCTCTGTGCGCCGTTTGGAGTCTGAAAGCAAGCAAGCAAGCAAGCAAGCAAGCAAGCATGGGAGCTTACAACAATGGCGATGATGCATCACTCTCACGGCTTCACAGTTTCTCATCCTCTGATGACGTCAGATTCTCCAAGCACGTTCACGACAATGTCCATGGAAACATTTACCTCGATCCCGTACTTCTCTATTCCTTTTTTTATTATATTATTTCTCATTGAAAATGCTTGTTTTCGTTGTACAAGAATAGAAGCAATTTGGTTGTACTCGTTTCTTTCGTCGTTTTCTTGAATAATATGTTCTGTAAGTTATAGAGGAGTTCAGGATTTAGCAAACATGATTTCGAACTTTAGAATGGGGATTTTTCATAGTTTTTGTTAAAGAGTTTCTAAACACGACGTTAACGCTGCTATTTTTCCTTTTTGTGTGGTTGCAGCTCTGCTTGAAGTTTATCGATACTGAGCAGTTCCAGAGGCAAGTTTTGAATCGATGAATAATGGAGTCCCTTCTATACACACTTACACACATCCACACCGTTTATGATTTTGCCGCTGCTTGTTTAGCTTTGGCGGTAACTAACAGCAATTTCATTTCTGTATTTACAGGCTTCGTGAACTCAAACAACTGGGTGGGTTTTGGGATGTTTTATATTATTTGATCCGTTTTCATGGATATAACATTGGAAATTTTCTCAGAGATTTCAGTATGAGGAATTTTCTGGACTTATGGTTCTTTTAAGAAACAAAATGCATGTTTTTTTGTAAGCCGAAGCCTTATGTTTGGTATTTGATTGGCGAATCCTGTTGAATCTAGCCTTTTGGAAGTCTTCAGCTACACAATGGGTTTATATACTGCAATTTTAAATGGGAATTAGACTTCGTTCTTACCAATAGTCTTCTGTAGCTATTTGCAGATATTGTAGGGAGTTTGCTTGGTGTTTGACCGTCTTATATTTTTGCATTGGAGTTCTATTATAGACAGTGTCATGGCTTCAAGGATTTCTCATTTATCATTGTTGGGCTTTTAGTATAGGTTAAAATTTTTTATTTTTAACTTCTTGAACTTTTCTCATGTTTCAGGCGTGACAAATTTGGTTTATCCAGGGGCTGTGCATTCGAGATTTGAACATTCTCTTGGGGTTTATTGGCTTGCTGGTGAATCTGTTCAAAAGCTTAAAAGCTATCAAGTATGAAAGTGCAACTATTGTTCTCCAATCCTGATAATTGATTTATCTTAAAATTCTTGACTAATTTATACATGTTCTCACACTCATTGCAGGGCTTGGAGCTTGGCATTGATCATTTTGATTTCCAGACAGTGAAGCTTGCCGGTAATTGACTATATTTTCTGCATAATCTAATCTTTCATTTTGAAATCTGTTGATAGCTTTTGTTTGTCCAATTTCAAGGACTTCTGCACGATGTGGGCCATGGGCCTTTTAGCCACTTGTTTGAACGAGAGTTTCTTCCTAAAGTCAGCAGTGGCTCTAACTGGTACGTTTTACTCCTGGAGTTGAATAAATTTATCCATCTCATTTCCTAGTTGAGGGAAATGCTTTTCTCTCTGTAAAACTCAAGAAAAAAATCGAAGTTGAGGTGAAGGCTTCTGAGAAACTTGTCTCATATTGGTTTTGTAGAAATCATTTTGTTGGTGCTTTACAGGTCTCATGAACAAATGTCTGTGGAAATGATTGACCACATTGTTGATCAGCATCATATAGAAATTGACCCTGAAATGATTAAAAGGGTGAAGGTAAGCTTTAAGCATTTGTTCAATACACTTTCTATCTCTGCTTTGTTTTATTAGATTATGGTCTTGGAGTCTTGAAAAGATAATCTATATTCAAAGAAGCTGCAGTAATTGTTTAATTAATTAATAAATAGATGGTTATGGACCTTTTACATGCAAAATTTAGGGTGATGGTTATGCCAACTGGTGTAGAAAAAAAATTTCTGGTGGTTGGAGTGACAAAATGATCAATAGTCGTTTTTCTAACAAAGTGGATTTTTTTTTTTTTTGGTCTTTTCTAGAATGAATATAAAACAGTAAAAGAAATGATATCTTCTAGTTTTATGGCTGATATATATTTTTCTGGGCAGGAGATGGTGTTGGCTAGCTCTGAATGTGCAATGTCAAAAGTAAGATAACTTTGCACAGGTTATTTTTTTCATAGTCAAGGAATCAACTCCATTTCACAAACACCTTTTAAAGAACTATACACGTACATGGCATTTTGATCTTAAAATATGTATAACATGTAGAGTTCAAAGAGAAGCAATTTCTGTATGATATAGATTGCAAATGGTCGTAATGGAATCGATGTGGACAAGTGAGTTTTTGATATCTTCTGTTTGAATTTTATTTTTCTTCCAACCGGGTTTCAAGTTTAGATTCATTTTATTTTTTGTGCATTTTCGGTCAAACTCATATTGCGATATTATAGAGATGTTATTGACTTGCAGGTTTGATTATATTGTCCGTGACAGCCGAGCTTGTGGGCTAGGATGTAACTTTGAGTTTCAAAGGTTTTATTAGTATCTTTTCAATTACCTGCTGTTGGTGCACTGCTACTATTCTTTTATCAAATGAAAGAGTAAGGAAATAAACTTTAAGTTTTTTCTAGCATTATATATATTTCAACACTTTCAGGTTGATGCAAACAATGCGGGTTTTGGGTGATGAGATTTGCTATCGTGCCAAGGACTGTTAGTATTCTGTTAAACTTTTCTTGTATCTTTGTTTTCTTATTGCATTTGATATATCTTTCTCATGCTTGGGTAATTTTACTAGACCTTTCCGTCCACAAACTATTTGCCACTCGAGCTGATCTGTACGAACAGTTTATACCCATCCAAAAGTAAAGGTATAATATCAATAAGTTGTCAATCCAACAAATCTTCTGTCTGTGTTCAGGCAGAGGGATCCTTTATGTGTATCACTTTGTGTACACTCTCCATTCCTTTTTATTAGTTATTGAACTGAGAAAGTTTGCTATCTGACAATTTACTACTTGCAGGGTATAGAGCTTATGGTAGTAGATGCCCTGTTGAAAGCAAATTCTTATCTTCAAATTTAAATTAGCATTCATGATCCCTCAGAATACTGGAAGGTTGTAAGAGCTGCTTTCATGATTTTGATTTATTTATGATTCATTACCTTTCTTTATGGAATGATCTCAATGCAGTTAGATGACTCAATAATTAGAACCATTGAGATATCTCCAGATGAAGAACTAAAGGAATCTAGGGATTTAATCCAGCGATTGAAGGAGGAATTTGTACCAGGTAGAAAGCTTTTTCTGATCCCCTTTTGGTCCTTAACTAAAAATCACATGTTAATTAAAGGACTTTGTGTGGCAGTTCTGTAATGAGTATGCTGTACCTAGGGACAAGCTAGAGAATTTCAAAAGCGTCACTGCTCAAGACATCGTTTGTTCTCAGGTTCTTCATGAAACTTTATATGTGTGGGTGTTTTTTTCCAACTGTTAAACTGTTTTACCAGAGATAGATATCAAAATATTTGCATTCAACAGAAAAATGGAGGAGTGATACTACAAGAGGATGATGTTGCTGTTAGCAATGTCAAAATTGATTTAACTCGTGGAAGGCATAATCCTCTTGAAAGGTACCTTGAGGAGATGAAGCAGCTATGCCTAATTGAATTATTCTTCTACTTTCGATCTGGTGCAGCTTTCATTATTCACTTTCTATTTTCTTTTTTTTGGTTTCTTTTTATGCATATATCTTTTCCAGTATCCACTTTTTTAAGGTACGCAACTTCACCTTTAACATCTTGAACATTTTTTACTTATATTTTGATTTATGCAAAGATAAATTTTAGTACTGAACTTAACTCAGTATTCGGAACTTGGTATCTTGTTTTAGAAGTATTAAGATGTGTACAGTATAGGTAACTGCATGGTAATAGTGTCGACAGTTTCTGAATATTGTTATGTTGTTCATTTATATGGTAGATATTCTAAGCAAATCTTACCAATTTATATGTCTACTCAGGATTATGAGAGTGAGGAGAAATTCTCAATAGCTGACAATCGCATTAGTCACTTGCTGCCTACTTCATATCAAGATATGATAGTGAGGGTGTACTCCAAAAAGCCTGAATTGGTCTGTAACTTAAATGCTACCACAGTTTGACTATCATTTCTTGGCACTTCATGCCCCTAATTTTTTCTCTTCTCCACCATAAAATGACAGGTTGGAGCAATCTCTGAGGCCTTTGAAAACTTTCAGTTGAAAACGTATGGGATCAAAGCACAAGTCCATGCAACGCCAGAGAAAAAGAAACGACGCGTGTGAAGATGGATTGTATGGTGGTGATTTTGTCTCTTTGAACTAGAAAATTCCAGTTTATCACAAACTCATTTTGAAGTAGCCTAGTGTGTCGGCCTTTTTAGGGACACAAGATGACTTTTATACCAAATTAGGTACATATTTTTATAGTTTTTTGTCATATCTAAACTCGGATAGCTCCGCGGCTTTTGTACAGACCCCCTTAACCCGTTACTATAGTTGCTATTAAAAGGTCTGATGGGCTGTGTGCTCGTATATGTGTATGCACACGCTTTTAACGGCAAGTGAACAGAAGCTGCTACTTTTATTTTCTGTGAAGTTCCAAGGAAGTTTTATTTTTTCTGACAATTTGTTCTCTATGGTTTGGCTGCCATGAAACTAAAGGCACAATTGCAATGTATTGTAACTTGTTAGTGTCGTCTTCTGGCACGCTGCTAGCTACAATTAGTAGGAAAATTGAAGGGTTTTGTAGAAAAAAATGAACATACTAGAGTGGCTTTGTTGAAAAATACCCGCGCTCTCATAACTTTTATTGTAATATTATTGTTTATTTGAATTTTTTTTTAGAGAATATATTGGTTTCAGATTCAGAATTCAGTGGGTAAAAGATAAGTCTGGACTCTTGGGAAGACCATTGGTATGCAAGGCTGCTTCACAAAATCACGAGAATTACTAGCCGGTTTCTAATCCCTATCAAGCTCATGCCCTGCTTGATAAAACCGGTACAGCTCTTTGGCCCGTGAACACCCTCCTCTTCTTTTCATGCCGCATTAAGTCAAAAGACTACGCTTCACGTGCCTGCTGATGTTTGGAGATTGGTATTGGCATTAATTCACGCAAAAAGCTAACACTTATTTCGTATTTTCTTTGGCTTTTTACCCTCTATAAGTATCTCATTACTTATAATCTTACTAAGAGCATGACCAAATACAAGTTGCTCAATTCAGTTCAAATATTTGACCATACAGATTACAAGGCCCTGCGAGTATTGGAAAGCATCCATATATCCCACTCATATAGCGTCAAACACAACAATTAATAACATTGTTGTTTCCAGCATCCCATTTCTACAACAATTTTTTGCAGAGGACCATGTGGCTTCACTACTTCAGGGAGCTATAAGTTTGCTTTTTGATTGGTGGGTTTTAGTAATTAAATATTAGAGCACAACTGGGAGACCAAAGGGTATTATTTCCTTTATTTATTTTTTATTTTATTTTAGATGAAGTCTCACTAAGTCCATTCTTCCCCATGTATCAACTATATGTTTAATTTAGTATTATCTTCTTTTGTCTCTGCCACCAAGTTATTGTATTAGTTTTTGCAATCACGCAACTAGAACATCCCAAATTGGGTATGGACATGAAGCAACCTTGACCACCAAGTTCTCCTTTTTCTTACATCCAATCAAATACCCAATACTTCTTTAATCATTTCAAAAATCTTGCTCCATCCCTAGCAAATTAGGATTCCACAGTTTGGATGATGTGAATGATTGGCTTCTATGGTCAATCATACCCCACCCAGCAAATCAACTGGTTTGGCTTAAATACACCATGTGGGACATTAAGTGTTGTTCAATAATTGGTTTCTATTTGAACACGTGGATGACCTTATTAAAATCGGATTGATAGGATTATAGCAATTTTATAAACTTAATTAGCAGTGCCCAGAAAATGACAAAAAGGTCCTTATGAGTTACCTCTCCTAGCTGTGCTTATTGCTAAAAGTTTAGTAATTGGGCGGCGACTTTGATGAAAATTTTATCCCGAGAGTGATGGAAAATGATGGTTATGATCTTTATCTTCCCCAATAACTTGCCAAAAGATAGAGACAAAATCAGAATATAACCACAACATGTGATTGTTACTTGGAGAGTTCAAGAAGATCCCAAGTGAGAGTATAGTAAAACTGGCTTGGTGGATGGTGGTTTCCAATTTCTTGGGGCATGAACTTTTCCTGGTTAAATAATTCAATTATATTGATAAATTATAAATTAAAACTAAATAAGTAGACCAATTATTATACTTAAAACAGAATATATCTGTGAGCATTTTTTTTTTGCTGAAAGAGTATATCTGTGAGCATGAACCAAAAGAAAATGGCGAGCTTATAATTTTGGGTGGTCGACGACACGATTTTAGTGGCAAGGAATAAATGCCATAGACTTTAATTGAATGGCATCTTTAGCCTGTTAACTATTATTTATTTTATTATTTTCGTTTAGCTAAAAAACTATATTTTTAGCATAACCATTAAAATAATTGGTTTATTTGTAAGAAGATGCCATTTTTCTTTTGTATTATTTATGAGAGAAAAAAAAAAGTTTGAAAAAGGAAAATGGAATGTGCCCTATGAATCGTAGAGTAATTCAGACCCATCAAATAAAAATGTTTGCATTGATGATCGATGCTGCTCCGCATTTATTAAATTTTTAGAATTTAGAAATGTTTGATACTTTTTTAATATTTCCGTAATATTTCTGTTAAAATTTCCATATTAATTCCCTCACAATTTGATTAAAATTTTAAAAATTTCCATTAAAATTTTAAAAATTTTAAAATATCCATATTAACTGTTAAGTACAACATTAATATATATTTTTTAAAAATTATAATTATTATACTTATATACTTTGAACGTTTCATATATTGGATAGAATTTTTTTTATATATAATTTATACATATACAAATCATGTTTATATTATACTTATCAACAACAATAACATATAATATCATATCTATATAATTGACATACTAATAATTATATTTATTTAATTAATATTTCTCTCTATAAATTAGTAGAAATTAAAATTTTTATTATTGTCAATGTCAATGAATATTATAGGTTTTTTAATTATGAGATATATAAATTATACTCAATATTTTTTTAATTTTTATAGTTAAATTAATAAATAAATAAATATATTTTAAAATTTTAAAAAAAATTTATCGATATTGATATTTTATCAATATTTGTATCGATATTTTTGTATTTTCCACTTTGAATATTTCCGTTCTGAAATTATACCTATATATCTGATTATGTATCTTATTACACTCATTTGTTTGATATTAAAATGCATAACATAATTATTATATTTTTGAAAGTTAGAACATTTATAATGATTATTTGAGATGAAATCAACAGGCTTTTTTTTTTCTTTATTTCTTTTACAAATATTTTAATTACACGTATGTACGTGTCAATTTATATTATTATATGAGATTAACAATCGTTTACCAGTTCAGTAGTTATAAAATACTGCATCCTTTGATTTCCCAGAGCAATCATAGTGGTTCCTTGGAAAGTGATAGGCCCCAGAAATGAAAAACAAAATAAATAAAAATTTTTTTGTTTTGGTAGAAAAAATAAACAAAAAAGTTGCATTGACCGTGAATCCCATAAAAATACTAACAGGAAAGACACACACAGGGGAGAGAGAGAGAGAGAGAGAGTGGGTCAGAAACACACGTCGTGTTCAGGCAAAATCCATGTGCCCACATGGATGATAGTGAAAACACAGTAATACTGCTTGGGAGACCATTATAATCATCCTTCCCAACTTCGTCTTAAGCAGAAGCAAAGCAAGGAGGAGTGAGACGCACCTGTATTCATGTAACCCGAAACCGCTACGCAAAAAAAGAAGCCTTTTATTCTGTGCATGCCTACAAACTACTGGGTTCTGCTGGTTTCTGAAAACAAAGAGAGAAAATGAAGGAGAAGAACGAAAGTGGTGGTGGGTATGTAAGAGCAGATCAGATAGATCTGAAGAGCTTGGATGAGCAGCTCCAGAGACATCTGAGCAGAGCATGGACTATGGAGAAGAACAAGAAGAGAGGAAGAAGCTGAGGCCAGGCCCACTACCACCAGGCAAGAGTGGGAGATTGACCCCACAAAACTCATTATCAAGAGCGTTATTGCTCGTGGCACCTTTGGGACTGTTCACCGGGGTGTTTATGATGGCCAAGATGTTGCAGGTATTATTCCCTCCTCTCCCGTTTTCTTTTCTCTGTATTCTGAGAAATTTCAAGGATTTTGAGTGTGCCCATTTGACGAGAAAGATTACCCGTTTCTCAAAGTCCTCCTTTTCCTGAGGCTACCCATTTCTAAAAGTTCCTTCTTTTCTGAGAACATCCATTTGTTTGATACACCCGTAGTGTTACGTGCTCTTTTGTTTTCGGCGGTTGTTCATATTGCAAAGAAAAAAAAAATTATATTTTTCAATGGATGATGGAAATTGAATTTAGTTTTTAGGAGACAATGTTTTATTTTTTGGAAGGGGTCTTCTTGATTTGGGAAGTAAGCAAAAGTCACATTGGCTGATAACCCTGGAGTGCGGCAAAATTGTTGCAAGATGATTACTAAATGGTAAATAGTATCTGAATCTGATAACTGTTTGTCTTTCATTAACTATTTGCTATAGAGACATCTCAGGCTTTTCGGCTTAATGGGCGAGGGAATCTACTGCGTTTTGTTTTGCTTGTTCCTCTTATATATTTCTTTCAAATATTCCTTTGCCTGCTGAGAGTATGAGGAGAAGATAAGAACAAATTTATACTCAGATATACCATTGTATTGGCATAAGAAAATAACCAATCATCTATTCAGAAGATAAGTATTATATTTATTTGAATTTTGAAGTTCATTTCTGGAAGGTAAACATATCACATGAGACTTTGTTTTCTTCCATACTTCCGAGTTTTCTTGGTGGAAAATGATGCGTTCCATTTTAGTCAACTTCATGTTGTGTATTTTGTTTTAATGATGACTGCTTTGTGATGAACCCTTGTGGATCCAGCCGTATGATTTCCGTGATTCACGGATTGGGATAAGTTGACAGTTAGTTGCATTAACTTCACTACTTTTTTTATTTATTTCTTGTTTGAAATATTCATTTCCTATTTATTATAAAGGCACTTTATTTCATATCTCAACTTGTGGAAACGAAAGGATGGAAATTTAAAGCAATTAAAAGGAAATTAGCCTCTCACCTAAACCAGCTAGCAAGTAAGCTTGCAGAAGGATGCTCATCTTAAATTTTTTGAAAGTTTCTTCCAAACTGTTTCAGATTAACCAATGAATTAATAAGCCATATTAATAGGTCTACTTTTCCATACTCTTTCAGATTAACCAATAAATTAATAGGCAGTATTAATAGGTCTACTTTTTAATAACATGATCATATTTCAGCGAAACTCGACGAGTGTCTAAAATTCACAGTATGTTGTAGACTCTTCTTATCAAAACAAAATTGTATTTAAAGTCAGCCAGATGTTGCATTGTTGCTGGCTATTGATTTTTCCTTCCTGTCCTATTGCTCAGTTAAACTTCTTGATTGGGGAAGAGGGTCACAGATCAGAGGCTGAAATAGCTTCTCTAAGAGCAGCTTTTACACAAGAAGTTGCTGTTTGGCACAAGCTTGAGCACCCAAATGTTACTAAGGTAACACATTATGGCCTTTTTTTATTATTTTTCTCCTTCCTTTTGTGATTGACATAATGCTTGGTGTATAAGTTTTTGCTTCCTTCATCTCGATGATGAAATGCTGATTTCTAATGAGGGACACAAACTGATTGATGCAAACTGTATTTACATTTCAATGAGAATTGTGCTAGTAATTTCTCATTTACTTTCTTGCTTAAGTGCTTCTTTCTTGGTGTTCATCTTTTTCATCTCATAATTAGAGATATATAACATCTATATGTGTTAATGCCCAATGTAGATATAAGATGTGCAACACTAAGTTTAACGGTCTTTAACATTGATTTCACATCAAAATGGTATCCGGCACCCAAAGAATACCTAAACTTGATTTTTGTTAATTATAATTTAATTTGGATGCTAACATGCATAGTATCTTCTTACTCATGCCAAATCCCTCCTTTGCAGTTTATAGGGGCGACAATGGGTTCATCAGATCTGCAAATACAAACTGATAATGGCCAAATTGGTATGCCAAGTAATATTTGTTGTGTGGTTGTTGAATATTGTCCTGGGGTGCACTGAAATCATACCTTATAAAGAACCGTAGAAGGAAACTTGCTTTCAAAGTGGTTGTGCAGCTGGCACTAGATCTTGCACGAGGGTTGGATTTGCACACTCCATCTGTATTTTATTTTTTCTTCTGATCTTTGAAATTTTAAATTTTTTCTTTTATATTTAGTTTCAAGGTTTTTATTTTCATGTCACATGCAAATTTTGATATACTTAACTCACTTTTTGAATTATGGAACTGAAATACTATTCTGTATTTTGTAGGCTCAGCTATCTTCATTCACAAAAGATTGTCCACAGAGATGTTAAAACTGAAAACATGCTTCTGGACAAGACCCGTACAGTAAAAATAGCTGATTTTGGGGTTGCTCGTGTTGAGGCCTCAAATCCTAATGACATGACTGGGGAAACAGGAACCTTAGGCTACATGGCTCCAGAGGTATGCGCTTTATTAGATCTAAAGTAAACTCTTTAATGAACATACTCATTCTCTCGCTCTTCACCTGCATGCTTGCTGCATTGTTGGGATTATAGTTTATTGCATGAAGATTGTTCTGGCCTCCGTGCTTAATAGAGTCCTTGAAGCTGTAGACCTTTGTTAGTGAAGTGCTGGAAGGTTGAACTTATCACCTCTGGGTTATAGATTGCTGTATTGTGGACTTTTTGTTGCTCTCTTTCAAGTCTTAAACATTTACCTAAGTGATTATATCCATGGATATTCTTACATGCTCCTTTATAGTTCTGTATCTGACTTGTAATCAATGACTTGAATTGGAGCAGGTTCTGAATGGTAGCCCCTATAACAGGAAATGCGATGTCTACAGCTTTGGTATCTGCTTGTGGGAGATATACTGTTGTGACATGCCATATCCTGACCTTAGCTTCTCAGAAGTGACGTCGGCTGTTGTCCGCCAGGTACATAGGGTTAACAGGATTTCCTTAGATGATAACTTCTGGTGTACTAGGAAAATATTTGCAACACATAACTGCTCTTATAGTAATAGCATTGAGCATTTTTTTACTGTCAAAAACAATTTATCAGCTGCTGTCAAAGTTGTGAACTAAAAGAGAAATCAAACTTTCAATATGAAACTACAGAATTTGAGGCCAGAGATACCTCGGTGTTGCCCAAGCTCTCTTGCTAATGTAATGAAGCGGTGCTGGGATGCTAATCCTGACAAGCGGCCCGAGATGGATGAGGTAGTGACAATGTTGGAGGCCATTGACACATCAAAGGGTGGAGGTATGATCCCTATAGATCAACCTCAGGGTTGTCTCTGTTTCCGCAGCTACCGAGGACCTTGAAATTTTTACTTTCTGAGAGGTTGACACTGTTGTGGAAATTCAATTTGTACTTTATTCAATTTGGGAAAAAAATGATTTGATTAGAAAGAATGAAGGAAATACAAAGCTGTCAAGGCCCATAGGTTAAGAGGAGCTCTTCGTTATCTTTTTACTTTTAAATTGGACAATAGATATAGATTTTGTAAAGCTTTTCTTTTCTTTCTGCCCTGCCCTTCTCCTTGTCATGAACTATTCATGCAAACTTCAAAGCTGGTCAGTGATAGTGGGGATTAGCTTTATGATTCAGTTACATACGTATCAGTTTAATTTATTACAATGCACCAAAACGAATCCAATAGCCATAATTCATCCAATGTAACCAATACAGTAGCGTTATGTTCTGTGCTGTGGTTTCCAGGCTACAGTTTGTTCAGATTATATTTAGTTGCCCAGAAAGCATTTCTAAACAAAATAAGCATTAAAAAAGAAAGAACATGTAATGTTGTTTATTGGATGCAGACACATAAAATTATTCTAGTGGTTTTTAAACTGATGAATATCAAAAGCCATAATATAACATGTAAATACAAGAAATATATGTTCGTACAAAATGAATCTGACATGAGTTTCAGTACTGTCTTAGAAAGAATACATTTCCCTATGGAATGGAACAATTCTCTTTACTAATGATTGAATCCACATAAAGCATGAAGCCTCCTCCGTCAACTTTGTGGAACTTTCCCTGTAAAGTCTCTCATATGCAGTGTATGGTACCAAAACTACAGGAAGCTCCTTAGCCAGCAATCTTATAGCTAGGATTCACCAAATTGTCAAGGCCAGAGACAACTTCAATTGACTCTATGACATCACCAACCTTGAGATCTGCCAAAAGTCTTCATTTTCCGTCACATAACCAAACACTGCATACCGACCATCCAGTATATTGGCATTGCTGGGAGTTAGTTCACTCTCTTTCAGTAGCCAAAATACCTGGCTAGAAGCTGAGTTGTCCTCAAATTCCTGAAGAAAATAGTAGTAAGTCTTCAAGTCAGCCTTCTGATCAAATTGAGTAAATAACAAATTATACATAAAGAAAAGCAACCTTAGAAGTTCAAATTTCTTACATCTCTGGCCATGGCCATTGTTCCAAATGCATTAAATGGAAGCCTTGTTTGAGCCTTGTAGGCCAAGCTCCTGTCCAAATAATCATATATGAAGATGTAAGCAAACACAGATTTGACGGATTTCACAAAACTGGCTGGGAAGCATAAAATAAACAAGAGCTAAAATGTCAAATGGACAGTTAATGCACAAGTGAGAACTTTTCTCAGCCTAGCGAGCTGTACTATCACATTTCCTAAGTAGTCTTCTAATATCAACATGTTAAAACCAAATTCAGAATGTGAAAACTATGAGATTTCTTTTCGTAATTTGCTAATAGAAATGACAAAACTGAGATAAGAGAAAGATGGAGGAAAGAAGATTACTTCCAATGTTGCTCCATAAACAGGTGCTTTCTCCCCATCTACCATGATTTCTAACGGTATTGTTCTGGTCTTCTCAGTGCTTGGGTCAATGAAACCCTCTGCAGGGCCTTCAGGATCGCCAGTTTGAACAACAAAGCCATCCGCTGCAGCAAAACCAACAGAAATTGAGCCTTGTTGATATCAATCTAAATTTGTAGCTAGAATAAAATTTAAGATTAGAAGTGTTTGTGATGTATTCACCTCTTTGGATTTCCATGCCATCATAGAAGCGTCTTTTCACCAAGTCTACAAAATTCCCAGCAGTTACAGGGGCATTATAACCATCTAGAACTATACGGAAGACACATTCATCTAGGTTAGGGTTGTCCTTAACCTTGACCTTCATATCCACAGTAGCTCTCCAATAGAGGCATGCTTTGGTACTCTTCAGGCACTTCATAAGGAAAGCCATCCACCATATCCTCTTCAACACTGCAGAAAGCCAATGCCCCAGGAAGATCTCAGCTGCAGTCAATGACAAGGTATATATGAGAATACTTACGAGGATTTGTAAGTCCTTCCCATCTTCTATTTCAAAAATAGGACTCAGTTCCTATGAGGTTAAAAATCATAACTTGTTCCCCTATAGGACTAGAATAAGACCTTCCCAAAACAAAATGCAGTTTTTAGAATCACGCAATCAGGTTAGACATAATTTTGGCACTGAAAGTGACAATCATCACATAGTTTGATATCTCTTGAGGTTGTTCTAGTACAGAATTCACAGTTGTCTTGGAAGCAAAAGCCCATGTAACTGCTATTTCCCTAAGGATCAAACCCTATGTAGATACTGTTTCATTACAGTTATACTAGAATCTTCAGAATTATTTCCTCACTCATCTTCGCATAGTCTCACATTTCCAAGCAGTGCTGGAAGCTAAATAAGATGCAACAGGCATTTTGGTTTTAACTCATCTTAGACAGCTTGAACCTCAAAAACGCTGCAGAAAAAGAATAGAAATAGAGCCAGCATTACTTAAGCAATTCCGACTGGCACTTCAACAACTAAAATCTCAGATAATTCCTCAAAAATTCTTAATGTTACTGAAATCTCTCAATAAAGCAGCTTGGTGTTTTTCCTATCTAAAGGCACTTGCTCGTAGAGGGAGCTTGACACTAGTGCAAACAGTCTCCAGGGGTATAGTATACCCAAAATCCAAGAGCACTAATTGTTTTTATTGGGCAGATGGGTTTTTCTGCTGTTTAAAAGATTAAAATGGTCGATTTTCAGCATTCCACAAGCAATGTTCAATGAACATACTCACCCCCCAACATACTGAAGTAGCTCCTTCTGTTTCGGTGCCACTGCATCTCTGTTTCTATCCTCCACAATCTGTTGGAGTTCATCCATTCCGGTTTCTAGTTTGTTGAGAAGTTCAACTCCATGTTCCTTCTTTGATTCTGCTAAACCTGATACAATCAAAGTCTTCCCCTGCTTGAGGGATCGAGAAGACTGCCTCACATTCTACAAGCACAGTTAAGTCGAAATTATTGTTTATCTAAACTTCCTTGGACATATCAGAACATTATGCAACAAAAGGTTTCGTCTTACCCTCTCAACGGAGTCAAGTGCCTTAACTCCAGCAACCTTGAGACTATCTGTGATATCTTCAAGTGGTTTCTGTACTTCCCTAATTGCTTTATTGTTGATAGGCAGAGCATATCTCAACAATGCCCCAGGGTCCTTTATTGGCGGTCCAGAGATTAATACAGACAGATCAGAAAATACTGGCTCAGCAGCGTAGGCATTACTCCACCAATCCAATCCAGGAACTCCAGTTACTAACCCAACTGCCAAAGCTATAGACACGGCACACTCCTTGAAGGAAAATGATCTCCCCTTCTGCACCAATAAGTAATATGCACAATGAGTGCCATGTATTAATTTTGAACTCAGTTTCATGCCAATGACTTTAGATTATAGAATTCCAATAATGAACTTTCAACCTCGTTACACATTCAAAAAGGATTTCCTCAATTCAGAGTTTATGATTGAAACAAATGCTAATAAATCAAATAAAAAGCAATCAAAGAGTACAATTCCGCAAGTGAGTATGACCCTTTATATGTAGGTCCATTCACAATTTCACACTGAAGTTCCAATCTTTTCTCCTAGAAGTTGGGATAAAGATAGAGCTGAGTTGAGTTGACTTTTCATGCTTATGCAGATCCCGATGTATGCAATGCAAGTAAGGTCGACATAAATCCCAAGAATACGATGTAGTAGTAGAATGGAGTGCAACAATACAGATAAAAAAGTACGTAAATTTCATAATTTGCATGGAACCCAAAGCCAAAAATAACTCAACCTGCTTGTTCTGGAGGTCAAATGGATGCTGCTTATTGGTAGAACACCGGGTTCCAAATCGACGGAAGTAAGCGTGGCTTGAAGCACTGGGGAAGCGAAAAGGATTGATGGGTCTGAAAACTTTGGTGGTAGCTGGAAAGGTACAGTAGTGGCATGAGATAATGGCTGCCATTTGGACTGAAAACTACGAAATCTGAGAAAAGGCAAATAACATGAGGAGGTGTAAGAAAAATAACAGAGATTGGTTTGGACTTTGGAGTGTGCTCTAGGCTTCTAGATGGATAGACGTAGACATAGATAGAAAAGATAAGGCTGTTGGTCTGATGGTGTTGTTTACTTGGTTGGATTCATACCAGATTCTTGCAAATGGGTCATCATCCTCACGCTCTGGATAAGATTTATAATCTTATTATTATTATTTTTTAGATCTTATTTTTCATTTTTAGACGAATCCTCACTCTCTTTTTTTTTTTTTTAGTTATTGGGCTAACTCAATGTCTTTGGTTCATTAGGGTGCTATCGTATGGGCCCTGGGCTACCAGATGTGGTTTGTGTTTCTAAATACAGTCGTTAAGATACTATATACACCCACGTTTGTAATCTTCTATGTGAATAAGAAGTTATATTCACCCACGTTTGTAATAGTCATCTAACTATATAAGAAACTATATACACCCACGTTTGTATTGGTCTTCCACAATAAGAAACTATATACACCCACGTCTGTCTAGGTCTTCTACAATAAGAAACTATATGCACCCACGTCTGTCTAGGTCTTCTGCAATAAGAAACTATATACACCCACGTTTGCATTTGTCATCTACTTGAATAGGGACCTCTTCAATGTTGGGGCTTTCACGGATAGACTTTCTTCTGCTAATTTTCTTGGCAGTAAACCAAGTCAAAGTGATCTGTATGACCGATTAATTCTAAAAATATTGGCTTATTAACATTTCGATTTTATTTTATATTTTCTATTTCAATCTTCTTTTTACTTTTTATGTTCTTACTATTTAAGTTTTCTAATTTTCTTGGCAGTCATCCAATTCAAATCGCTCTGTTCTTACCTTTATAGAACAGAGGACAAAATCCAATAAATTAACTTACCCATCACACAACAATGTTAGATTAATGGCCTTTATTTATTTTTCATTTTTTTTTATAAGGCTTCCGAGGAATTATTATTATTATCATTATTAACTTTCATACATAATTTAAAATTTATTACTTTACATGCATGATGCATGTATTAATTATAGGGTATAATAATCTTTTTTCTTTGGTTAGTGAATGGGTATAACACTATATAGTAATATACATCTATATTGGACCATATAATGATTTAACACATAATTAATTAATGACTACTGTCTACCCTCTATATTAATGTGCAACATTAACAATATTTGCTTAATTGCTTTCATGTTGGAAACATTCGTAGTGATTAAATTACTATTAATTCCAAAAGTAAATTACTGGGAAGTGGATTTATGTATATTATACTTTGAGAGAGAATGAAAGATAGAAATATTATCAACATCTAATAATTTGAAATTTTAAATGTTTCCAAAACTTAAAATTAATCATTATAGAACTCAACTAATTAATAACACACAAGTACTACCGAAAAATGGAAAAATAGAAGTTTCATAACATGAAATTAATTAATCTATGCAAGAACAGAAATATCTGAAACTAGTCGTCGTCTAAGCTGCATTTGTGGCAGAGAGTTGAACAGCGGGCTTGACAACATCTTCATCTTCCTTTGGAGTTCGCCGGAAGTAACACGCATACAATATCAGTTGAACTGCACCCGAAATTGCTCCTAGACCATTGCTTACCTGCAAATAATTAATTAATAAGTTATTAAACAAATTGTTATATATATTAATACTAGCCTGAAAAGGAATTATAATATCACAAATATTGAAAATTGAATATTAGTCAATTATAATTACCAGGATGTAGACGTCAAATTTTATGAGGGCAAAAGCCGTCCACACCGAGCCATTCAGGAAGTTAGTCAGTGACAGATAAAATGGCATGTACCTCACACTCTTTGTTGTGATAACCTTTTTCTGCATGATAATAATAATAACAATAATAGTTATAGATTAACAATGCTTATAGACTATATTGGTATGTAAATACTTAATGGTCAATGAAATTGGTATACGTAGAAGTTAAACTTATAAATTACATACCATAATGGTAAGCGGAGAAGTATACATGATGATGTTGAAGATATCACAGATAATCCCAACCATCAGAGACCTCTTTGTTGGACCATGTAATGTCAATAGCGTGATCACAACAATGACCACCACAAAGCAAGTTCAACGGCTAGTCCAATGAGTACCTTTTTCTGATGAGGCAATTAAAATTAATATTAATTAAATGCCCACACATACTATATACACACACACACACATTGTCTGATAAGATAAATTATTAAACACATACGTAAGCATGCATGCGTAATTACGTACCAGCCATTGTTTCGGGCATAGGTGAAGAAAATGGAGAGATAAATAAGCTCTAGAACAAGGCCAATAGAATTAATGGTGACCACCAGTATACTGTCAGGACGAACAAAAGGCATGCCATAGAATACCCAGAACATGCAGTTGAGTACTGTTGCTATGTAAGGGTCTGGTTTGAACTCTTCCACATCCTTCTTCTTTGCGATTTTATAGAATGTGGGTCTGCATCCAAAATTAACATTATATTATATTATATAAATTGTTAATAAACGAGGAGGAGCTAGGTAGGAATTTAATTCTGAGCTACTCATGGTGCACACCATTTATGACACAGACTGCATGTGATTTTTGATATTGGATACCTATAGCCATCAGTATAGATGAAACTAGAAAATTGACCTTTAAAGTCTTACGTGATTCTAAAACTTTCTTGTTCTAGGAACGAGACTATGCGAGGGGGTTGTCATTAATTTAGGAAAAGAGTGGGCGAGAATGATGTAGTGCAAAACAGACAATTCATAGGTGCTACGTTATTTAATAATTGGTATATGAACATGGATTAATACACCAAAGTTTGAAAATTAATTATTTTGTCAAATCTCATGTGCTTCCATGAAAGCCACAAACTCATAAAATGGAAAATATAACTTTACAATAAATACATAAACATAAATAAAGGAGAGACAAAATTTTGGCAAAATAGAGCCATGGTACCTGCAACAAGACTGACTTCAGAAAACTTCATGTTAATATGACGTTTCATAAACTTTGTTCTTAATTAATACGAGTATGAGAAAATTAATAAATCCCAAAGAAAGAAAAAGATTAATGTGAGTTAGAGAGAAAGATCGAGAGGTTACACTGGAGAAAGAAACAGACCGAAGGAAATAACATTCCCTGCGCACAAAAATAACCAATTAAAAACAAATAAACAAATATATTTAATCAATCTGCCATCAACTTCACTCGTGAAAGACAAGAAAAGTAGTCCTAAAAAAAATAAAAAAAACAAAAATCTTCAAGCTCGATCTCTAGAGGCTTGAGAGACACATGCATATATATATATATATATATATATATGTATACGTACCTATGATCCCTACAATATTCCGAGCACCTTCGCGGCTCACCATCTTTTCAACGCTCAAGTTGCAGAGAGTACTCTTGCAATCCAAGAAAGCAAAAGAAAGAATGAGAGAAATAGGAAGAGAGACGGTTTGTGAGTGGTACGTAGTGGTATCTGAGATCTCTATCACACTATATATATATATATATATATTACAACTGCACACGTTGTTTCAATTTCCCTATGGGATTAGGAATACAGGAGGCCGTAATTTTCCAGCTCAGGTATTCAGATGCTTATTAGTTTGTTTCGCTTTTTGAAAATGCCAACTACGATATTATCTGGAAAATTTAATTTTTTTAATATTACTATTTATTCTCATCCAAACTCTCCCATATTATAACCCTCATCTGATAGCAAAACAAACCATAATAATAATAAAGTCTCCTATATTATGTATATCTGCTATGTATAAAACAAGCTTTGGCTTGGGTCCCAAAATATAGATATAAGCGACGTATGCGCATGAGTTGTAGCATGTCTCAAAGAAAATGTAAATTGGATAATCATTGAATCAATTTGCAATAGAATTTTTTTTCTTGATGAAGAGGTTTGAAATTTGCACTGTCAGGTTCATGTAGATACGACTCTATCCGGATGATAAACTCAATTAAATTGGATATATTTTGAGTTTGTGTATCACAAGTCGTGACAGATTGAAAAAAGCGTTATTCGAAATAAATATGGTGCTAATTTAAATTTGATCTGCTTAATTTAGGTAATTGCATTTGGATTTATTTCTTTGTCTGCTGGTTAATTACAGCTTGCGTATATATTTATGAATTTCTCATTGCCACATCAATTAGGTTTAACTAGTTAAAACAAATTCTATTTTTAATTTCAACTCTAATCCTATTGGATTGAAAAATTAGAAAGAATATAAATTAAAATTTGACTTTATGGTTATCATCTCATATTGGCATTGAAAATACCGCATAGAAAACCTGCTCTTCCTTGCAAAATAGAAGCGCATTAATAATACAATGAAAATCATTCATGAAGAGCTGTTTATATTTAAAAATTTACCACCCAGATAATGTATATCTAGTGGTACACATGATTTTATTATTTGCTAGGTGCGCGTGTGTGTGTGTGTGTATATATATATATATATATAATTGATTAAACAAAGAGAAGAATGCTTCAAAATTACAGGAGAAACTACGCAATATTAATAAGAAAGAATAATAAATCGAAGTCATTTTAATTTATCATTTTAGTAAATTGAGTAAGAATTGTACATAATCCCCATAAAAGGATAGCTATTCATATCATGCATAAGAAGCCCGCGTACGTAATAACAAAGAAAGAAACCTCGTGTGTAAATTGTATACATGTATAACCCCGTCCAAACAATGCCATACTTTCTTTTACAATTTGAACAAAATGGATACCACCTGTTTTTTCCTTTTTCTTTTTCAGGGTGAATTATGGATACCACCTGTTAATAATACAAGTTTGCAATCAATGTGACTAATTAAACCTCCCAAAGTACAATATATATCTATATGCTTTATCAATAATGGAAATAGATGTGAAGAAATTTTAAAAAGTTAACAGAGGTCATGCATGGAAGGATTAGGAAATGCATGGCAATTAATTAGCAGCTAGCTCCCCATATATATACATATATATAGTTTTTAAAAAATTTTTTTAAAAAAGTATTTGATTAATTGGAATTCCTTACATCAATAGAATTGGACATAAGTGTCAATATGTTTAATTCATTTCCATGGGAAAAAAAATTATCAGTCGTATGCTATATATTGTATTATATTTATATTTTTTATATTTTGGGCAATTTTCTTTCTTTTTTTTTGTGTTTAATAAATCAGATTTTTCACACAAATAATTCAGTTTTATTAAGATTTTTTTTAAAATATCATGTTCTAATAAATTATAAAAATATAACTCAAAAGTCAAATTTTATCACTTAGAATTACTCTTTTATCCTATTTTTGGCTTTTTTATTTTTTTTCTCCATCTTCTCTTCTTACAATTACCATTACAGTTAGAAGTGACATCATCTTCATATTATTTTTTCATTCTCTTCGTAATCTTCTTCCTCTACTTTTCTTCCTTTCTCTTCTTCCTCCTAAAGCCACATCTGTTGCCGAGCCATAATGTCAGCGTCATCATTATCTTCTAAAACAGAATATCATATATAAAAATCATAAAAAATTATAAAAAGCATAAAAATTATAGAAAACATAAAAACATATAAATCATAGAAGTTATGGAAAATAAGTAACTAAAAAAACTATCTGAAACATAGAACATCATAGAAATCATACAAAACCATATAAAATGTAAAACTCATAGAAATCATAGAAAATTATATAAAAACTATAAAAGTTATAGATAAACCATACGAATAATAGAAAACTATAAAATATCATCACAAATAAAAATATATAAAATAATATAAAACCATAGAAAATTATAGAAAATTATAGGCAGACCATAAAAATGAAAGAAAATCATAGCATAATCATAAAATGATTATCTTTTCTAAATTTATTATGTTATCCATAGATCAAGCAAAGCGATTCCATATATCCCATATTAAATGATGATGGCATGCATGACACAAGCAACGCGACAACAATATAGCTTTAGGAGAGAAAATAAAGAAAAGTAAAAGGAAGACGAAGAGGCAAAGAGAATAATATAAATAATGTAAAGACGGATGTCACATATGGATAATTGGAAGAAGATGAAGATGGAGAAAAAACTAACAAGAGTAAATAATTTTAAATGACAGAATTTAATTTTTAAAATATTTTAATATAATTTATTAGAATGTGATGTTACTGACAAATTATAATAAAAATGGATTATTTATGTGAAAAATCCTAGTAAATCACAGTCGCGCAGTTGCTGTAAATCGGTAAATTCTTCGACCCAATTGCTCAAAAGGTATGCCTCTACCATTAATGGGCCACTTGATTTAATACGACCCATTAGAACAATACACAAGGCTCAAGCCCAAAACACAAAAAATATGACGAGCCCAGTTCAAATGGACATGAAAAGTAAAACTCAGTTTCTTTCGTCTCGGCTCCATTATCTTATTTAATTAATCTAGTTTTTTTCTTATACATTTTTTTAATCTTATAATAATAATTTTTTCCCTCAAAATTCTTGGACATTATAGTTCTGTTTCTCAAACTTGTGTAAAACTTACTACTAGTCAATCAAATTGCAATACAATTTTTGTATTAATTAAAATTAACCATACTGATTTTTTTGGAAGGTACGTACAATGGCACACTATACTAATCCGAGAGAGACAAACCAATTAGATATAGGAATAATAGCACAAGTTAAGGGCCATGGTGATGGTGATGATGATGGTGGTATATATACAAATACGATGTGGTATTTTTGACTACAGCTTATAGAGATGCTTATTGGATTGAGTTAATAAGTACAGTATCCCTCTGGCAAATTTGATGAAATAAGAATAATATAGGAATAGAACAATAATATTTATTAAACAACCTATGAAATAGTAAAAATTCTTATGATAAAGTTAGAAATTTAAATACTTCTATTTCTATATTTTTACTTATTATTTCTGGTACTTTATTAGTCTCTGCTGTTCCACTACTGCTAGGTTTATTTCTTTGTTTACTAAGACTTTATATTCTTCATAGCATGCTTCGATTTGTTCTATTGACCAACTGACTTCTAATCCAGGGCAATCAGAGTGACAAATTTGAGGTGGTGATGCACATGCATGGAGGTAATTTAAAATGATGTAATTTATACTTTGCACTATAAAATAAAAAGTTTCCACTTGTGGATAATATTCTTCTATATATAAGTTTTGATGAGCTTAATATTAAGTTGGCGTGTTGAATATTTACATCCTAATAAATTTTGCAGAAATGAAATCTTTACTCATCACCATTTGATAATATTATATATATATATATATATATATAATATTAGCAAATGGTGATGAGTACGTGGCAATTCAAATAGAAAGAAAGGAGGAATATGATTATATTTTAAAAGAGAGTAGTGGGTATGGTCCCTAGAGTGAGACTGAGTAGTTGCCTAAGACAGAAACAATGGTAATGGTGGCCTGGTTAAAATGAGAGTGACAAGTAGTCACCGTATTCGTCCCATTTGTTAAAAGGTAAGAGAGAAAGAAAGAAAAATAAAAAGAAAAAGTAGCACTACCTTATGCCTTCTCCACTTTTTATTATATATCTTTGTCGACCACACCATATATAACATACATTACATACATACATATATATATATATATATATATATATATATATATAAAGCAATGCTCCCGATCCTCCTCAGGTGCTTCTCCTTTTTCCCATAACTTCTACAAGCCCCTGCAATTCCTTCCCATCCCTACTTCTCTTTTAAATTCCTTTTTGTTTAAAGTAATATCAAGGACAAAAACAAAGCCATAATCTCCAATCCCATTTCTAGTCAAAAGATACCCATGCACACCCATTTAGTCTCTACCTTAGTTGTGAAGGAATTAAAATATAACCAAAAGCCACCACCAACAAAACCATTCACAAACTACTTGTATAGATGCTACTTTTCTATCATATATAATGGTAATTGAACATATATAAAATCCTAATTGATCAACTTATATATATATATATATATATATAAATACCCTCTTCCTCTTTTTATGTTTATGATGAAGAATGATAATTGAAGAGAGAATATGGAGTCTATATGTTATGTATTTTCTACAATATTACTATATGTTAGATTACACAGCAGGCTGTTATAATAAAGGGGCATCAATTAATTTATGGTATTGACCATATATGCCATGCAAATATATTCCCATGTTCCATATGATAATCAGAAAATCGATAAAGAGTATTTGTGATCCGGTGGGAGAGGAAGAGAATGCACATTCTTTTTGAACAACTTTTCAGATGTCGACTATGCCACAATTCGCACACAACATATAGAGACATATTCCATCCAATATATGTGCAGAAAACTGATTGGCAGAAGCTAATATAATTAAAGTCCAACTAATCAAGAGATAAAAGCAATGATAGGTTGTTTCCTTGATTCCATTAATTGAGTGAGAAAATTTTATGCTCTTTTTTTTTATTTATTATTATTTTTAATACACAAAAAGAGTGATTAAAACCCTACTTTGTTTACAATGAAAGATTCTTAATGGTTTATTATCTTCTGGGAACAAGTGAGAACACCCCCACCCCCCAATTCCTACTGAGGATGGCAAGTGCTTTATTTCTTTTTCAATTTTATTTTTTTAACTATGAGATTCCCTCTTTGGGTTGTTTTCTTTTTTAATTGCAAAAAAATTAATAAATTGATAAGAGGTATTCCCAAATTGCAAGCCATTGGTAGACAACTGGCCAACACATGGAAAGTGGATATATATATATTACTATTTATTCTTTTAAAAATTAATTACTTAATATATATTATTTCATATAACTCTTGGATCTCAGCTTTTCATCATAGGATCTAATCATATGCAAGTCTCATACGTGTTAGGAATTGCTCACACATGTAAACATCATTTTCTTCCAAGCATCACATGCCATTCGATCTCTTCTAAGTCAAACTAGTTTAACAATTGCCTTCATTTTATTTTTATTTTTTTTGAAAGGTTTTTTGCTCTTTTCAACGGCTTTAGGAGAGTTTGACACACATGACAGAAATTAAAAGCTGTGTATGCATATGTAATAAACATGTGGATTAAATGTCCAAAGTCTCTTTATGAATTACTATTTTTAGATATATTTACTCCTAGAAAACATAATTGGATACTATAAATAAGCAAAATGAAAAGTTATTGAACATCAAATCATGATCGTATACATATACGTCTCCCTTGTACAAGTTAAATAGCTCTTTTTCTTTAAAACCCTCTATTTCCTATATGGGATTTTTTTTTTTTGGATGTAGCTTATAATTATATATACAAAGTAGGATTTGACCCAAAATTGGGAAAAACAATAAAAACTTTCTTTCTTTTTCTTTATAAACTTTTTGTATTGTGCTCTCCTATTGCCTTTATTTCCCACTGATTAAAAGATCGAAAAATAAAAGAAAAGCTTTGATTCTCTGGGTCCCATGGCTACGTGGTTCTCCTGCAAGTGCAGTTGCCAAAGGTGATGACAACGATGATATATATATATATATATATGAAGTATAAACTACATTAACTCTCTGATCTGCTTCCGTTTCTATGATCTATATTGCTGGATTATCCAATCAGCTTCATCATTTGTGGCTTTCTTGTCACTCTTTATTTTCCCAAATAACCAAATCCTATTTGCCACATCCTGCTGCACCAAAACATTATACCAATATGTTAATTAATTAATTTAATAACATGGTTCTTGTTTTTCTTTAAGCTTTGATTTTCATTCATGTGGGCATGCACAGCACTGCCGGCCTATAGAATGCTGGTTGTGTAGTAATGTAGTATTATATGCATAAATATACACACAAAAAATTATATCCTTAATTGTCAGGTTTTAATTGTTTAGATTATTAATGACAGCAGCAAATTAACCCTTCAACCACAAGTATTTATGCTTAAGGATTAAATAATTAATTTTCCAAGTTAAGAGATATATATATAATAGTCAATAGATAAGTGATGGTGGGGTGTGAACAACTGAACCATGAGAGTCTGACACCTAATAAGATAGAAAATGAAAAAGAAAAGTGAAAAAAAAGAGAGTGGCAGCTGATAATCTCAATATCACTTGCGCAAGCACCTGCACACTTGATCTTGAAGGCTCAGTTCCTAATTTTTTTATATTTATATGTATAATATATATAGAGAGCTATACACATTTAAATATGTTTCTTTATTAATTAAAAGGTTGTCTTATAAAATGGAAAAGTACCCTCAGTTGAATATGAACAATGTCACCAAGCATGTCAAAATTCATAGTTACATCAGCTATAGTTCATGTACATGTCAAAGAAACTTAAAAAATTCATATATAATATGTGAAACATTTTATTATATGTCTGCGTGTAATACAAGGAACATATAGTACACCCATGTCATTTCAATCCAATTCCAAATTTATGCAAGCTTGATTAACTTATATATAGAAAAATTATTCATATTTGTTTTAGTACTAAATGGGGTTTTAGGCATCTCATTCCACCAACTAAAATCCTTATGTAATATATTCTTATTCTTTTTCCAAAGTGATCCTAAAAGAAGAAATAAAACATTTCACCAAGTATTCTATATATCATATTCATATATCTCTAAGTAGATATCTAGAAATTAAAGATAAAAATAAATTAATTAATAAATTACATTTTATACATTATATATCATATTCGTGATATAAATAATATTCTTGAAAGTGAAATTCTTAATTATTCTGATCTTTCTTTTAATATATACATGGATACAAAAAGAGCGATCATTATCAATACTTGAACAGTAGAGTATATGATGAGCCTTATGACAAAATTAAAAAAGAAAATGCAAGGTGTATTAATGGCATTATAGAATGGTTGAAAAATATGTATGTATTTGCAAATAAGTGCCTGGTTTTGACTTGGTTTATGCGATTATGTCACATTAGGTGGAGCATAGTAGCGTGGAGTTTTTATATACATCCACCACCACAAATATTCAGATATTAATTCCTAACAATTTACAAATTTGTGATCACCACAAATTTCGATTTCCATGTTGATTTCAATTTAATGGGGTTTTTTTTTTAAAAAAAATTTAATTTTGAATAATTACATAAACTAATATATTGGATTACCTTTGCCTTCATAGAGCAACTTTGATGCAATTTATTAAATTCAAAAATTTCTAATTTGTAATGTTTGAATATAAAATTAGAATTTTATGGCCTACAAAATTGTGATCATTGGAGGTGAGATCTTGATCAGAGGAAAAGAGAGAAAAAAATGGAGACACATTCTGTGGCATTCGCAGTGAACAAAGAATCGTGACCGTCGATCGCACGCCAACAAAATTGACTTATCTGGATCCGACAATCACCCGACCGCCAAGAATGGGACCCTATTCAACACTCTGGCACGACTTACGATACATCATTTTCTCATCTGGCTTCTCTCAGTGATCCAACGGCCATTATGTAGCTAAGCACCAGTCACCAACCGTCAGAAGCTAGCGAAACCACATCGTCCATATCCAATTCACCACTGTGAGTGGGTCCCACCCCACCTCAATCAAACAAAATTATATATCGGTCGGATTAAATGACAGTTTACTCCTTTTTCTTTTCTTTTTCTTTATTAAAATTAATTTATAAAAAAACAAACTATCGTCAAGATACCAATTCTAAATAATCTGATTAAATATTTTAAATAATTTTCAGTTAATTTATGCAAAATCCCTCTTTTCTCTCACACGAAATTCACACACATTGGCAGATTCAAAGTCATCACCTTCAGTTGAAATAAAATAAAAATCGCCACCTTTATTTTTTAAAATTTTTTATTCTCAAACTCGTCACGTTTTTTAACTTTTTAGAGTAATTTCGTTGTGCAATGGTGGGGTCATTTTGAAGGCCTTGTTACGGGTCCATGTTACAACGCAATATAATGCGTAATTACAATCCTCGCCATTAATAAAATATTGGATGATCCAATGTGAAAGGGTACTAATGTAATTTCGCATTACAAGCTCCTGTATAAAACCCGCTCGATTCACCACCCTCAACTTTAGTTGCAAAAAACACCTAGAAGCGACACACACATCTCTGTCACCCACCCCGGAGACTTTCTCCTCCCGCTGGAATTTCATATTCCGGTCACCTGTCTACCAGATTTCCGACCACACGCATCGGTTTCACTATCACACCCACTTCCTCCTCATCACCTTTCACGGAGCCTCTAGTGGACCTTAACTGGTCACGACCAAAAAAGATCATCAATTTCTCTTTCTATCTCGGGTGAGACCTGAGCCAGTCGCCGGAACTCGGTTGACGAATCCCCGTAATATCGGCGGTGGTATGATGGGATCTTGTATCTGTCCGTTGGAGACTCCGGCGAGGTTGCTCTGGACCACCAGCTTCTTCCGCCACAAGCTCATGATCTTCTAATCTTTGCTCTCCCACCACCCATTAAAAATAAAACCCATATATATTTTCTAAATACACCCAACTACAAAGAAGCTTTCGGTGCCTCGCTAGTACCATATTACTCTGGATAGTATCGACGGCAAGGTTCGCCGGAGATCTCACGCAGAATACAGAGACAGACAGAGAGGAAGTGTGTGATCGAAACAAGTAGTGAACGAAAGAGGATGGAGTCGGGGCGTCTTTTCTTCGACCCTACCTCCGGTTGCCATGGTGGCAACATGTTGTTCCTTGGAAGTGGTGATCCCGTCTTTCGAGGTGATTTACTTACTCTTTTTTTGGTCCCTGTTATTGTTACACTCAATACATGTTACATGCAAAATTAGTGACATGTCTCTGTAGTTTGTTTCAATATTAATCTAGCAGAAACATACAGTAGATCCGACATGAAGATTCAAAATTTCATTTTGAACTTTTAATTCCTCAGTTGTTGACATGGAGATTGATATCTCAGACTTTTAAGTTAAATTTTTGGGTTTAGTTAGTTATGATGTTTTTATTGTTGGCAATGACAATACTAATATTGTTTGGAATTACTTTTACTGTTTGTAGGGTCAAGGTCAATCATGGGCATAGAAGAAACCAGCTCAAGAGGAGTCGACCATTCTTCAGCTCGCCGGACGAATTGTTCGATGAGGAATATTACGATGAGCAGTTGCCGGAGAAGAAACGCCGACTCACTCCTGAGCAGGTATGTATTTCTATATACACATACATATAGTTATGTATGTATGATTGACTACCACGACGACACCACTCGAGTATCTTCCTAATTGTTCCCTTCCCAATTAACTTCATATTCCTTGGTAATAAATATTATATATATATATATATATATACATATATATATATATACACACACATATATGTGTGTTTTTTTATTTAATTTACATCAAAATATTCGTTTGTGATATGAAACGGCATATTCATATTCACCTTTCGTGCTGATATTCTTGACCATATATATTATGATATATCAAGGGAATCCCAGGAAGCATATTAAAAGAATCATATATCACACACACACACACACATATATATATATATATTATATATTAATGGGTTTTAATTTGATGCACCTTATAATTAAGAAAAGCTATTAATTAAGTAAATATATATAATGATAAAAATTGATTGTAATTAAGTTGATGGAGATATATATATTATATATATATATACATGGGGAATTAATATGAATAATATTGGTACGTGATTATATATTAAATATAGGTGCATCTGCTGGAGGAGCTTTGAGGCAGAAAACAAACTGGAGCCGGAGAGAAAACCCAGTTGGCTAAGAAGCTAGGACTGCAGCCTAGACAGGTTGCTGTGTGGTTTCAAAACAGGCGTGCTCGTTGGAAGACTAAGCAGCTTGAAAGGGATTATGATCTTCTCAAATCCACTTATGACTCCTTTTGGCCAACTATGACTCCATTGTCAAGGACAATGAGAAGCTCAAATCGGAGGTATATTATATAGTTACATCCGTACATATTTTATTTCTCTCTCTTCTTTTTTTTTTAGTGGGATTTTGATATGTTCAAGTGGCCTTATTAGGGTTTTCACATGCGTACCCAAGTCCAATTATTTTAGCGAGTATATTTTAAAGGAACAAAATAATTGAAGCGTGCTATCCATCAACAATTTTAACTTGTGAAAGCCCCATCTCAATATTTTTCAATGCACATCTACTACTGAATGATAAGAAGTTAATTTATTGATTGCTGACGATTATGGGTATAAATTACTGTAGTGAATTTTCAAAGATGGTGTACGTTTTGATATACTTTAGTGGACACCACTGTTAGCGTTTTTAGAGGTTGATTGAGAATTCCATTGGGTCCTATTGCATGCATTGAACCTTACACCCAAAATTATATTTTGTATTAATTCAATCAAGTTAATATTATAGCATCTATTTAGACTATTTTAAACCCCACTCCTCCATTTTAAAATTACTTTTGCAAGTCCTATATTTGCATGCATTAGGAATATACCTCTAGCTTTCAACAATATGCCTCACTTTTCTTTTTCTTTTTCTTTCTTTTGTTTTTTTTTGGGGTGCGGAGGAATTATATTTAGAGTTCTTCTAAGTCATTTCCGGTTATTTCAAAATAGTTTTTATTTAAAATATGTATTTATGTATATACTGCATAATTCTTTTTAAAAGGAAAAAAGATGATCATATTTGTTAAGAGTGATTTAGCTGTCTAAAACTCAAATTAGAAATCCTTAATGATTGCCAAATCACAGTTTACAAATATATCTTAAAGGCTTGTTTATGGAAATGTTGGATAATATCATAAATAAAATAGATCAGTAATAATAATAATAATAATAAAGTTTACATGAATGATAATATGATACTCTTATGTTAAAAAAGAAAAAAAAAGAAAAAAGAGTTTTCTTATCATGTTGGTGAACTATTTTCTGGAGTGAAAAACAAATTTTATGCAATTCGACATTATCTAGAGCATAATACATGCAAAAACTTTGATACAATTGACAAAGCTTTTTCCATCACAAGTTAATTATGGACCAAAAAAAAATGAAGAAGCGAAAGTTATGAGGGATAGTAATAGGATATATGGTAATGTATGGTATAATTTGATTCATGAGTGCAATGGGAGGAAGCCAACTCTTCCCAAAAAAAAACTCTTCAATAACATCCAAGTAATGGATGTTTTAAAGAAATAGTGATTACAGCACCGAAATTATCCTCTCTTTTTTTTTTTTTTTTCCTTTTAAATTTGGAAATAGCTTGTTCTGGAAGGTTGAAACAGTCCAACAATACAATGTTGTGTATTAGCCTAATTCATACGATTCACGAAGATATACCATATATATAGTTGAATAATTTACGTATATGTAAACAATTTTGAATTTACAAAGTTATATTTTTTCATGGTGAATATTCTACAAAGATAATTTGATACACACATGCATGTCCCATTCAATGTTGGGTAATTCTAGCACTATGCTTTACAAGGTCCCGACATCGAACTATTGTCCAAAAAGAGTGTGCAGAAGCGTTGTACACAAGCGCAAAACGTGGCGGTTAACAAGTGGATCTCCTCCACCAACCGCCTGACTTTTGTCCTAAACATCGCCACGTTAGACGAACATACTGTGTAAGCATTCACACCCATGACATACCCCACTGTAAGTTGAGAATACGATTTTCTTTTTGTTTTTTTAAAAAAGAGAGAGAGAAAAGAAGAAAGAATACCAAGTAAAAAAAAATATTAAAGAAGAATATACAATAAATAAAGCCGATGAAATGAAATTTATGGTCTTCTTCGTCCTCTGGAGCACTGAAAATCGATATTGGGTCTCCGATTTAGCTTTGATCTCGTTGCCTTCTTCCTTCAGTTGCTTTTGACTCCTGGGAACTCCACTTCTGGAATCGCATGCTCTAGCTTTATTCTCAATCAAGGTGCGGCTTGTCTTAATCCTTCAAGTTCGTGCTCTGAATTTCTGATTTTAGGGTTATTATTGTTTTGTTTTATTTGATTTGATTTTGTTTCATTTTATGAATTTCTCTGGGTTGAGGGTTTCCTGGGAATTTGTTGTATTTTCTTGTGAAATTAGTTGTGGGTTTGGGGGTTTACGAATTTCTCACATCTATAAGGTTCTTTTGCTGTATCATTTAGTTAATCACGAAATGATGAAATTTTATGGGTTCCATAGGCCTTTTTTTTTCTGTTTTTCCAAATAAGAATTTGATGTTTTTCCCTCTTTGTAGGACTTTCTTGTGGATTAATTTGTGATTGAATAGATTAATCTTTTTGCGGATTGTATATAGTTTGGATTTGTAGAATGCGTTTCTGTGTAAGAGAATTTAGCTTTTAATTATTTTCAGTTGTGTTAGGATTTATGTCGATTTGGTCTTGGCTTTGCTAAAATGAAGTTTGGGCCCCAAAAGGTGCCGGAGTATTGAATTCTGAGTTTTTATTGTTGCTGTGAGATTTTTCTTTTGTCCTGCTTTTGACTAGTTATTGTGTTTCTGTTACGTTCCCGCATTTTAAGGTTTCACAAATTCATTCATATGCTTGTGAGGCTTCTTATAAGGTAAGCCTTGTGGCATCTAGTACTGAGCCATCCTGCAAATAACTGTTTTGTAGGTTTTGTGAGGCTAGCATCTTGAACCTCTGATGCTGAGCAAATAAGGAGAACATTTTGCTTTTCTTTTGAAGGGAAAATGTTGGACGGTGGTCCAAAATTCACTGGAATTATAGGCCTAAACAACCATGATTATGATTTGTCACAAGGGTTTTACCACAAGCTCGGTGAGGGTTCCAACATGTCCATTGACAGTTTTGCAAGTTTGCAAACGAGCAATGGTGGAGGATCTGTTGCAATGTCTATAGATAATAGTAGTGTTGGTTCAAATACAAATGATTCTCACACTCGCATCTTGAACCACCAAGGGTTGCGACGCGTGCTAATGACAACTACTCTGTTGCACAGAGTGTTAACGGCGAGGAAGAGTCACACATGCCTTAAGTGATGATGCGTTGGCCCAAGCCTTAATGGATAGCAATTCTCCGACCTTGGGTCTTGAGAATTTTGATGAGTGGACAATTGATTTGAAGAAGCTTAATATGGGGCAGCTTTTGCAAAGGGCTTTTGGTAAGTTGTACAGAGGTACTTATAAAGCTGAAGAGGTTGCTATCAAGATCTTAGAGAGGCCAGAAAATGATCCTGAAAAGGCACAGTTGATGGAGCAACAATTTCAGCAGGAAGTTATGATGCTAGCCACGTTAAAACACCCCAACATAGTTCGGTTTATTGGTGCTTGTCGGAAGCCTATGGTGTGGTGCATCGTCACAGAATATGCAAGAGGGGATCAGTTCGGCAGTTTTGATGAAGCGGCAAAACCGTGCTGTTCCTTTGAAATTGGCAGTAAAACAGGCCTTGGATGTTGCGAGAGGAATGGCATATGTCCATGGGCTTGGGTTGATTCATAGAGATTTGAAATCTGACAACCTTTTAATCTTTGGGGATAAGTCCATTAAGATTGCAGATTTTGGTGTTGCTTGCGTATTGAGGTGCAAACTGAAGGAATGACTCCAGAGACAGGAACTTATCGCTGGATGGCTCCGTAGATTCTATGCCCTTTAGTTACTAAGATTTTTCTGCTCTCTTTCTTCCCTGATTGGAATTTCTAAAATTCCTAGTTGACACCTTTTCTTATCATATTTTATTCACTTCTTATGTGTGGAAAATTGTGTCTTAAATTGCATGTTCTTTATATATTGGTGTGTACCCTATCCAGGATTTTTGTGTGTGCCAGTGTGAATGGCATATATCTGCCTTTCTTAAATCTTGTTCCAGTCTTAGTTGTGTAAGTCACTTTCTTTGTGGTACATGGATGAAATATGAACGAGTGGTACACCCCTTACCCAAAACCATAGCACAATATAGAACAATTTCACTAGATGCTTTGTTGGAAGTTAGATTTGATAAGACGGTCTTAGACATATTATTTGTTAATAATTTTGGCCTTTTTTATATGAAACTTTATGTTGTATATCAGATGTTGATGTTTGTTTTAGTATTTTTTTTCCCCCCAAACACAGAAATAGGGGAAGGAAATTTTTGGAGTGCTAAAATTAGTATAGAACTTCTAGGAACTGTGTTTCAGATGATTTCTTAGTTGCAGTTTGGGAGGTTATTGATGAACTATGATACTCTGGTTTGTTTAATGTCTACTGTTTTTGTTAAGCCTAATCATTTTGATAACTTTTACCTTTGATAAAGGCACCGCGATGCGTTTGGCATTATCTATATAGTACTGATAAGTAGATAAAAGTTCCATTCAAGTGTCTAACCATATCTATATATTTCTTTTATGAGAACCGTGTTGGAACTTCAATTACACTGCTAGAATTAGGAATCTTAGTCAATGCCTTTTGATTAAACAGCTCTAAAATTTGGTTAGGTGTGAAATAAAAGTTTTGGGGTTTATAAGAGATGATAGAAAAGTATTTTGGTGGTTAGTTTCAGTCACATGATATTCAACCTTTTTGCAGATGAACTTCATAACGTGTTTGTAATACCTTCATGTCTCAGTTCTGAAAGGACTAACCTTTGTGTCTGATTATGATGCTAATTTTTAGGATTGTAGAGCTTTGCCAGCATTTTGATAGTTTATTTCAGATGGTTATTTGGTTTTCCTTTTCAGTAGTTTCTTATGGACTCTTACCAATTATTTCAATTTTTAGCGGGAGTTGATATTTCTTCTGCTCAATTGCTTTGGTATTTTCATTCAAAAATGCAGATACAGTCTTAGGGAGATTTTTGTTTATTTGAAATGTAACAATTATACAAGTTTAGAGTATTCCATAGTAAAGTTATTTGTATTTTTTGAGGGGCACTACAGTATCATTATATTTTTGTTTTAGGATTGTTTGATGCCAAAACTGGCTAGCCACATCCAGTTTTGGAATCTTATTTATTTGTTTATTTAATTGCATGAAATGAAAAGGAAATAAAACTAGTATCTATTGAAGTATTTGGGATGAAAATCAGATTTGACGTGTTCTGTGTGAAGCTGGTTTCCATTGTATGGTTTATTCTATTAGCACGTTTCTTGTCTTACATTTACTGACACACAACCATCACAACACACACATAACCGGCTCCAACTCCAGCATTCCATATTTTAATCAAATAATAATTGAATGACTTTAAAAAATTAATAAAATAAGATTATATAATATCTGTATAGATTCATCAGTGCAGTGATTCCTTTTTATTCTTTCTTTTGTGTTTGTATCTTCTTTCTTCTTCTTCTTTTTCAGCATGTCCTCTTCAGCTCTTAATGTCCGGAGTTTCTACATATGCAAAATTTTATAGGTTTTTCTCTGAAATAATGAGTAAAATGTGAGAATGATATCTTTTGTCTTTCTCCCCTCTTGTTTTCTACAACATGGAAGGAGATTATCACTTAAAAGTGCTCTTAGTAGGGGAAGTAAAAGTCTTTGATGCAATTCATATTAGTTAGACATCAGAGGTAGGAGATCTTTGGAATGATGTTCCAATTTTCACTATTTATTCACAAGTTTCAATGAGCAAAGATATGGTCTGATGGCAAATAGCGGATTGGAAATAAGGTCTTCATATAGTTGGAGATAAGTTGATTTATTGCACATATAAGTTATGGATTTGCTTTTTTGTTTTAGTAAGCTTTAATATCTAGGTGATGATATTTAGCTTGACAAGTGGTTCAACTGGGTTGGTTTAAACTTAGGCTGACTAGTCAACTTAAACTAATTTAGTTGGATGGTATAGAGTCTTGTGTTCCTAAATAGGTGAACTTTTTCTACTTACATCTTAACTTTAATTGGTTTTGAACCATCTAGAGCTGTCCTCTATCATGGTTGTAATATTGAATAATTTTTTTTAAAACTATCTACCATGTACTGCATTAGAGTTAGCAGGTGCTCTGCTTGAGGCTCATTTCTGTATTCTGGCTTGGCACATTTACAAGAAAGAAAGGAAAAACAGAAACTGCTAAGAATATTTGGAGGTGGATGGAAAGTTGAGGTTTTCACTTTTGCAAGGTAGTAAAAGGATAATATTGTTCTGGCATGGTGGATATCCAGATATCATGAGGAAGTCAGTACTGATTTCTACTTTTAGCACCTTTATCTTACGTGGAACTTCAATGTATCATATCAAGCTATCATCTGTAAAGTAGCTTTCAGGTTCTCAGTAGATATTGATGTTGGGGGATGTTGGCATGTTTTATGTTGGCTTGAGATGCATAATTGGGACCCCTCTCCGGCTTGATGTATAACTTGACAAAAATCAGATTGAATGTGTTGGTAATTTCTTCTGTTTTGCATGTAAGGGTTCATTTTCCTTTCATTAGCTGAACTTACACGAGATAGTGTTTTTTTTTATTCTTTAGCGATGTAATTCTTCGTGTTATGTGCTGTACAAATTTTTCAATATGGGGCTGCTAAAATATAAATATACATTGCTTGTAATTCTGGCTTTTGCAGGAGATGATCCAACATAGGCCTTACACACAGAAAATAGATGTGTACAGCTTTGGTATCGTGCTTTGGGAGCTGATTACCGGAATGCTTCCTTTCCAGAACATGACCGCAGTGCAAGCAGCATTTGCGGTTGTCAATAAGGGTGTGCGTCCCATTGTCCCAAATGACTGTTTACCTGTTCTAACTGAGATCATGACCCGTTGCTGGGATGCCAACCCTGATGCAAGGCCTCACTTCACGGAAGTCGTCAGAATGCTGGAGAATGCAGAGACTGAGATATTGACTACTGTCCGGAAGGCCCGTTTTCGTTGTTGTATGACCCAGCCCATGACTGCTGATTGATGAATCATCTGAAAGTGAGTCAGGAGGAGGAAGCTACTCTCAACATTTGTAACACAAACTAGTAGATGTAAATGATGGGTGGCCTTGTTGGACAAGGCCATTTTACATCATTAGCCGCCAGTGTACTTATAAGTGATCAGCTTTAATTCCTTTGTTCAGATAGAAAAGTTGTGTTAAAAAAAGAACTGTTTGTTTTGGGATTTCTATTGAATGGATTGCTGTCCGCCTGTCCCTGAATTAGTAATAGAATATCAGATTTGATGTGTACATTTTTTTTTTAATTATTTTTTGGTGATATATGATTTAACTTGCCTTGTTTACTTTCTTTCCATTTATACTCTATGAAGTAAATGGGATCGCCAATCGTGTCACAGTTTTCTCCCCTTAATACTTGTATAGCATTAGTATTATCACCACCTTTGAATCATTCAAAACCAAAATAAGAAACAGCATGAATCCTGGAAGTATGATGTCCGTCGGTAATTAATTTTCAATCCTAGTTCCACTATTTGAACGTGGTCAAGCTAAATGATTTTGATTAACCAAAAATTAAAAATTAAAAAGGCCAAATGATTTTGAATTACTATTTGTGTCCAATAAAGCTCTATGGTAAAATGCCACTTCGTCATTTTCCTATGAATAAATTTGTGATGGACTAATTACCAAAAAAATAATAATAAAATTGGGATGGACTTACTGTCCAGCCTCCGTAGGCAATCCAGTGCAGCTTTCTTTCATTTACTAATATACAAATTTTCTTTGGTGTAAGTTTGTGGAAAAAAAATACTAATAATCTTCAAAGAATGAGAATTGAATTGGAGTTCGTGTCTACTGCCCTGGTAATTGCTGATTGCTGACATCGCAACTGCAGAGGCCCAACGACTTACAAATTCAATTCAAACGTGGCAAACTCTTACTGGAACCTAGTATCCAACACGCGGCTTTGCAGTTTCTTGTTTTTATTAAAAACACAGAGAGAAAAGAAAAGGGGTCACGTGGATATAACGCAAAAGAAACTAGACAGACTGAAATTGGGTCTCAGTATGAAACACCCAACGCTCCTTCCCTCTGTAATTAAATCCAAGCAAAATAGAAAAATGAAATTAAAACTAAAAGGAGACCAATGCAAATGAGCAAACGAAGACTGGAAGACTAAGAAGAAGCCGAAGACAAAGAAGAAAAAGTCCTCCTTCCTCTGCACTTATTGCCATTCGGGTTTTACTCGATCTCTTCTCCTGCTTTACTCAATCGGTTTGGAGGACTCTGACGTCGGAATCCCACGATCGAGCCTTCTTCGTCGGGGTGCGTTTTGCTTTATCTCTTGGACTATTTTTCTGTGTTTTTAGGTTTCCTTTTTGTTTCATTTTCGTAGTGAGAATTCCTGTTATGTAGATTTGACTTGCTAGTTCTAGTTATGGGGCCTTACAAATGGTTCTTTTTTTTTCCTATTATTTACGTTATTTTTTGTACTTTTTCCCCTTTCTTTTTAGCTATGATATTAATTTGATTTTCGTTTTGAGTTTAAATGAAAACTCGGCAATGAAGTTGTTGAAAGTGTTTCCCTTTTTCCTTTTCTACACAAATGTTGGGCTCGAGATAGTGGCAATAGATATCGGAATTTGAACATTTAAGAGATTTCTAATAAATTTACTAATATTTTATCTCTTTATAATATATATATATATTAAAATTTTTGGTTGAATTTCTCGTTTGGGACAGACCATTCTGGTCTAGATACTCTCCCCACGTAGATGTCGAGATTTTTTCCTGGTTGTTTGGGTAGATATTAATGTTCAATTCCGATAATTTCAGATGTTATGTTTCTGTAATTTCGCCACAACCTAATGCTTAGGACTTTGTGGATCAATTTTTATCTCAGGATTCTGTTAAAGGGTGTGTTTGAAGTTGAGTTTGTGATGCTGAAATAAGGAATATTGAAGGTCTTTGTTTTCAGTCTGGGAACATAAGATGTTGGAGGGAGGTGCGAAATTCACTGGAATCGTTGGCCTAAATAATCATGAAAACAACTACTATGATTTGTCCCAAGGGTTCTACCATAAGCGAGGAGGGTACCAATATGTCCGTCGACAGTTTTGGGAGCTTGCAAACAAGCAATGATGGAGGGTCCGTTGCAATGTCTATAGATAACAGCAGTGTCGGTTCAAATACAAATGATTCACACACTCGCATCTTGAACCACCAAGGGTTGCGAAGGCGTTTGAATGACAGCTACTCTGTGCAACACAGTGTTAATCATCGAGGAAGGGTGACACATGCTTTGAGCAATGATGCACTTGCTCGAGCTCTAATGGACAGTAAATCCATGACGCAGGGCCTTGAGAATTATGAGGTGGACAATTGATTTAAGAAAGCTAAATATGGGGAGGCTTTTGCCCAAGGTGCTTTTGGAAAGCTCTACAGAGGTACTTACAATGGTGAGGATGTTGCCATAAAGATCTTGGAGAGGCCAGAAAATGATTTGGAAAAGGCTCAGGTGATGGAACAACAGTTTCAGCAGGAAGTCAAAATGCTGGCTACATTAAAGCATCTGAACATAGTTCGTTTTATTGGGGCCTGTCGTAAACCTATGGTTTGGTGCATTGTGACAGAGTATGCCAAAGGTGGTTCCGTTCGGCAGTTCTTGGTGAAAAGACAAAACCGTTCAGTCCCATTGAAATTGGCTGTCAAGCAAGCTTTGGATGTTGCAAGGGGAATGGCATATGTCCATGGGCTTGGATTGATTCACCGGGACCTAAAATCTGACAACCTCTTGATTTTTGCAGACAAATCGATAAAAATTGCTGATTTTGGGGTTGCCCGGATTGAGGTGCAGACAGAAGGAATGACACCAGAGACTGGGACATACCGTTGGATGGCTCCGTGAGGCTCTTGACTCCTTAACTGCAAAATATTTCTTGATTATTTAATTATTTTAGCAAGCATGCTTGTTTTATTCTTACCCTAAATGATCTTTTGTTGGTTGTGTAACTTTCATACATGATTCTCTATTTAAGATTTCCTGTTAGGGAAAAATGATTTCTGTTGAAATGTTTACTCAACTTTTTATGGTTAATTTCTTGGCTTATTTGCAGGTGTAAATGCATTTGATTACTGATAATTGGTTTATGTCCTTGTATGGTTCTTTAGTTTTTGATTGCCATGTATCTTCCAAATAGTGCCATATAAATAAATATATGTTTCAGTGTGTTTTTAAAGGCAAATATGTGCAGCATGAAAAAATGGAGAGAATAATTACTGCACCTACATTTATTGATATAACCTTCTTAAAAATCTTGAGCTATTCATGTGTAAATGAAGGCATGCTCTTTTTAAGAAACCTCTAAAGAATTCTCAGAAATGCTGGGATATCTGCATTGCACCCTCAGGTGTTTGAGTGTTTTAAACTTTAAGGACGTTAACTGGGTATTCATTAGTTAAAAAAAAATTGGTTAAATTATGTTCAATTTTGTAATGAAGGATGCTGATTGCAGCAAATGGATTTGCACGTCATTATTTTGTGCATGAATCTGGTATCTTTAATCTATAAGATTTTATCATGGAAATTTGTTTCTTCACATCCCTGTTTTCTACGATCTTTATGAGTGATATGGTACTTCTTGTTAGCAAATGACAATGCTTTTTTCTGATCATTTAAACTTTGACAATGGGCTGCATTATTCATTTTTTTGCTTTTGTATTTCCTTAGCCTTTTTTTTTTTAAATACTAATCTGTTTTGGCAGGGAGATGATTCAACACAGGCCTTACACTCAGAAAGTGGATGTTTATAGCTTTGGGATTGTTCTTTGGGAACTCGTTACAGGGATGCTTCCCTTCCCAAACATGACAGCAGTGCAGGCAGCATTTGCAGTAGTCAATAAGGGTGTTCGTCCAATCATTCCAAATGATTGCTTACCTGCTCTTGGTGAGATCATGACCAGATGTTGGGATCCCAATCCTGATGTCAGACCACCCTTCACTGAAGTAGTGAGAATGCTTGAGAATGCAGAGACTGAGATCATGACAACTGTCATAAGGCTCGTTTCGCTG
>CM017585.2:55100-98025 GCA_007844105.2 Rhamnella rubrinervis
CCTTATGACAATACCAAAGAATCTCTGCACCCTTAGACAAGCACAGTTCTTCTGCACCCTTAGACAAGCAGAGTTCTTATAACACACCCAATCAGCTGGAAAATGCTCATCAAGAGATAATGACAAGAGAATATGGGACAAAATCAAAATGGTCCATGCTTATTTATTTACATCATGTACAACTATACAAGATCATCCCAGCATTGGCATCTCCAAATTCACCATACTAGTTCGATATTAAACCAACATTGAAATAATGGCTACCGAAGAATAAAGAATTAAGTCAAAATAGTCAACTTTGAGTTCAGCATATCACATCTAATTTATTATAACAATAATACTAGGGCCACTGCCTCATTTACCAACTGATGATGTCGTGGTATATGATTGGCTTCCATTAGAGGGTCACTTATCTCTATTAGGTTTTATTTTGTCAACCAACAACATGTTGCCACGTCATTATTTGGCAAAGAAGGTGGTGGTCCTAGTAGTACTCTTACTGCAATTGAAAGCAACAACTAAGATAGAAAATGTGAAATAATACTTATTCTCACACAGAAGCACATACATCGCCAAATATAGCAAACTTTTCCTGAATAGCATCTTGTAAGCGATCTTCGGCTTCATCTTCTGAAATTTCTGCATGCCATAAAGAACATTGAAACAATTATGGGTATAGAAAATTAGAGAACTGAACAAGCATGATAGGTCCTATATAATCTAGTAGTAAAGCCATGGGCAAGAACCCTTACAGTAGACAGGTTAAGCCACCTTTCCTAATATCATATTATAATACATGGCACTTCTTTTTCTCAGTCAAGTTTACAAATACTCATAAACGCTAAAGAACATCTTAAGCATTTCCCACAACACTTTAATATCAGATGCAGACCATGAGTGTTATAAACATAAGAAATGACAGAATAGGAGGAAACTGATAAGTACCTGAAACTGCACCAATCGTTTTTTCCACATTAGGTAAACTTAGCTCTGTTCGCACACCTTCTCCACCAACAGCTGGTCCCCATGAGAAAGGGCCTGCACTTAAGTCAATAAACGCCCACCTACATACAGGTTGTATATATACACATATCAAACATCAATCACCTAAATTAGTGTATTCCTACAATTTTGTGCATATGTATATGTGTGAATGAGAAAGAAACATGAGAAAGAAACAGTGATTCTACCTGTCCATGTATGTAAGGCATTCTGTAAGATCACTAAAGTCTCAGAAATTTTGAAAACAAAAGCTATAACATTTAGTTAATTATATAGGTCTATCTAACTTTCAGTCATTTAAATTGCTTGAAATTCTCTGAATCTCTAATAAGTAACAAGAAACAAGATTATATGCCTGTAAAACTTTGCTCTGAATAATTTCAGCAGCCCTTCCCTTGATACAACCTGTCAACATTATTCAGTGCATCCATGCATATATTGTACCACTCAACCTGGAAAATTATAATGGAATTTCTTAGTCTGAATTAGCAGACAAGTAAAACTGAAGGTCTTACACAAAAGAATGAAGCATCTTTGTAATAATAATAATAATAGAGCACACACCCATAATAATAATAATAATAATAATAATAGGCAAATAATAGAGCAGACACCCATTTCCATACTAGATCCATTCCTTCTTTTTGGCAAATGATCCATTTCCCATTTCACTCAAAAGAAAATAAATTATTTAGAATTAGCAGTAGTTCTCAAGCAAACAAATAATCAAAATCACCATTTTCAACAATGTAAGCATACCAAAAAAAACAAAAGAAAAAATGAAGACTAACAAACCGTATCAGTGTCCCTCAGTTACTGTCCAGGCAAATTTTGCCATTGGATGCTTTTCATACAAAGGCCTCTTAACCTTTTCAAGAGCTGCAAACACGACACATTTAGAATTTTCCAATTTCAAGACAATATACAATTAAAGAAAACAGTTCCACACATCTTCCAAGGAAAATCGAATGGAAGAATTTCCCAGTGAAATTTCTCTTGGAGGAAGGGAGGAAAAATAAACTAGAACAAAAATTCTCCATACCTAGAACAGTTTCTGGAATGGTTCCTGACTGAAGAATTTTGGTTTGTAAACTCTTGCTCTACACAAGAAACATCTGTTATTGCTCGCTCATTAACAAATTTAGAAGGCTACCAAAAGAGAGTAAAACTTATCTCACCAAAACAATAAAACGAAAGCAAAATAGCATAGACTTAAATGAGTATAATTTATGTAACCAATGAATGATGAATGATCTTAAGAAGTATAAATAAGACAAGCCAAGAAATAAATTTTACCTCTGAGAAAATTTATTTCTGAATCTGATAAACCTCTTCTGCAAAGAATTCAAAAATAATGCATAACCCAAATTAATGCATGAAATACATACACCAACAAAATAAGAACATAAAATAAAACAATAACAAAAACACAGAAACAGTGAAAAATTAAGCATGGTTTTTTAACGGTGCCAGTAGTTATCAGATATCCAATGAGCAGGGTTTCTCATAAATTCATCCAGGATTTACAGGATCCTAGGCACTCCAGTGTTCTCAGCTGCAAATAGGTCTTCAGAAAGTCAAACAAAACATACACCAGTTTTCTTAGCTAAGTTTTGTAGGGTTATCAGATAGTCATACAAGAGTACAAACCTGTATCCATATTTAGGTCTTTTATGTCATGCTTAGGATTCAAAATGAAAATGTTATATGCATTTTCAAGTTGAAGGTATTCAACAAGGCTAGTGAAGAGAACATCCATCATGTCCACATCAACTTGCCAGAGAGCATCCCCATGATCCCTGCAAGCAATGAAAAGAATAAATCACTCTCAAAGAAAACAAAGTTGAACAAGAAATCAGTATGAATCATGCACCTGCTCACACATATACACAACATATATGCTACATAGATGTATAATGGAATAGAAGTTTCCAAAGCCCATAGCACAATCCCTCAACATTTTCAAATAGGACTTCATGAGATACTTTATTACATTTTGTATCTGGCTACTAGTCTGAGAATAAGGAGAGAAATATCAGTCTCTTAATGGAAATTAAGGAAAAGGGTTCAGGCTAAAAATTGTTTAAACATAATACTTGGAGAATTATGGTGGAGAAGCATTGCAAGCACTACAGCTCATAAGTGCACCAAGGGATACAGAAAACAGCAAACAAGGGCCAGTGGACAACCAATAGATGAGACCAAATGGACTCCATACAAAAGTTGAATTTCAAAGCATTTATACTGATGACAATAAATGTATCATGCATGAAGAATGGACCTCCAAGAAAATCACCAACCCTTTATACAGCCCAAGTACAACTGAAAACTGAACTTTCAAAAGAAAAGGAAAAAAAAAACAGATAACTTTAGATAGCAACACTTTGTTTATAGCAGAAACATAAGAGTAACATCCTGGGCAATCCACTCAACCAACTAATGGCACTTCAACTTATTCCAAATCAAAACAATTATTTCTGATTATCTACATGATAAAAAGAAAATTGAAATGATTCCCTTGTGAGCGTAAATGAATTACTTAAATATAAAGTTTATCAGCGTAATTTAATTACCAAATGTAAAGTTTTAACATAAAATGTAAATTACCTGTTACCAGACACATCATCAATTCGGCCTAAAACATTTAATGCATGCTCAAATACTCCTGTAACCTTTTCTCCCATTTGTATTGCATGAACAGAAAAACTGCAAAAGTCCATTCATCGCAATTATAAAGTTAATAATGACCACCACAACTTCCTATCAAGAAAATTCAACTCATCACTTTGCAATGCTAATGCCACATCTTCAAGAGACAAGCAGGAAAAAAAAAAAAAAAAACATTACTTGTAGTTTACATGACTGACAACAGGAAGGTGCTGATGTTCCTGTTTATCTACACTCATTTTGTAAGATGGTTTGAGAACTTCTCCACTTTGTGGAATCCGTGCATGCTCAAAGATATGATCAATTTTCGTGAACCACCGCTCTATTTCTTCAGGGTAAAGCTTAAATTCTTAATTAAAAAAAGAATAAAAAGGAAGAGATAAAGAGAACCGGTAAGAATCAACCCATGAAAATAAAAATACAAACCAAATATTGAAAAATGAGAGAAAATGATAAACAATTAACTCATTCACCTTGGTTTCCTTTCCTTCAAATCCTACAAAAATGAAATTAACTGGCACAGGAAGGTACACAGAATCAACTTCCAGAAGCTTCAGATAATTTGCAATGTTACCTGAAACATAAGTTAAGAACAGATAAGGCTCAGTACTAAAAATTTAGCAACTAATGCAAATATAAGATTTTTCCCTCCCTTTTTTCCGCTTTCTACCCTAGGACAACTGTGTTTGACATTATGTACCAAGGATCAGGTTAACCTAACTAAGGTTCAGTAACAACCCAACTTAAAATTCTCAACCAGCTGAAGCTCTTATTCCTTACCATTGTTTTTTCTTTTAGCTTAAGCAAGAAACAGCAATGCAAATTCTACCTCAACATATTTGCAATTTCTGCTTCGAACTTCTTCAAAAGTGATCAGTCAGACAAACTAATTAAGTCTGCATTAGTTATCTGAGTTCAAAATCCTTAACCTCTGCATGAAATCTCTCCCTCCCTCTATTTCAAATGGCATTAGTAAAACTATGGCACGGAGATCAAAAGTGTAGTTGAGTAGAACTACAAACCAAGGTCAAATGTGTTAAGGTGACATTGAAACTCGTAACATGAGACAAAATATGCTATGGGACTTGGTTCTGGAACGAATGGAAGATCCCATCTAGTACCATACTGGTCATTCTCCAGAGTCAAATCAATACTCTTGTCTGATAAAATAAGAACCTATGCAACCATAAACCAAATATACTAGATAACAAAGCCTACGAATGAAACCTTAGAAATTTTTTGAATTGGACCATATAACTACCTGCCTTGGTATAATTGAGAACATCCACTTTTCCATGGCCGGAAGATTTCAAATCATCAAAATCTGAAAATTAACCAAAAGCATCACTTAAAAGGAATAAAACGAATGTGTTGCTAATTCAAGTAAGCAAACGCACATTCAATGACTAATTGAAATGAACAAATACCACTGCGTATGACAGCCTCACTCCAAAACCTACTCTTTAAGGTTGAATAAAGAGAAGACTGATGAGCTGCCACTTTTACGAGTTCTGACAGGAGATCCATCTAATGAAGCTGGTAACAACTGATACACCATTATCACAGATATCAGCAAAAAATATTATAAAAGTACTCACAATAAAACACAATCATCGTTCTTGAGGAGTCTAATGCTAACCATGCTACCAAAAGTTATTGCCAGAAACAAACCTTGTTAGGAAGCAAAGGCAACAAGAAAATAAAGACTATAAGCGTTGGAGTTGCTTTACATAGATAATACGGAGATATACACAGAACGGAATGGAACTTTTCTCTCAACCACATTGATTATACTTAACAACAAGCAGACTTTATAGAGGTGGTAATTAGAGTCAATGGTCCGTCTCATCAACGTACACATTTACAAAGAGTACATGTAACATTTACAAAGAGTACATGTACATTAACATCGTCTATAGTGAGATCAAAACCAAAAATAAATAGAGAAAGAAAAACATAAAACTGCATCACGCATGACATGAAAAATCTATGTTCATGCCAGCAGATAAAATTAGTCATCCATTTAAAACCCAGTTAAGCTTGCTTCTACACGATGTGCAAAACCAATACAGCTAGTGTCCTAGTCCAGTCTCTAGTCACTAACTACCAAATAGCTTGGAATATTTAGCATAATTATACTGGTGTAAGGTTAAAGGTTTAGGGATTTAGAAGAAAAAAAATTGCATATTAGTCTCACTGACACCTCCAGTTTCCACCAACAAGTAACGGAACGTTTCCTCGTACTAATTAATTCGCGAATAGTTTTTAAATCCAAGCACAATATAGTGAAATTAAAACGACAAATAACGTAAAGAATAAAACAGAAACAGACACAAGAAAGCAGAGAGCAGATTACCAGCAAAAGTATAGAGAATAATAGGATTAATTGCAGAGACAATCTGCGGGTGGAATTTGATAGTGAGAAAGCAGGAGTAGTTATAGATCTACAAGTACTACTGCCGCAGCCACCATGTCCATCTACACGACCATGTCGATCCATCTCTCACTTTCGCACCACTCTCACAACGCCCAGGTAGCGAACGGGACTATGCTCGTCCTCCCGAAAATACGTTTTAAGACACGTCGTAGCTCTGACGTGGAGCTGACATGTCCATATACTGTTGGACAGTCACACTAATAAAGCTTTCAAATTGAGTATTTTGACCGAGGAATACCATTAAACACGTATTAACACAGTTCATTTTGTATTTTTTTTTTTTTGCTATTTCGAGAGTTCAGTGCTATTTGAGTGTTTGATAAGCATATAAAAGTACTATTTAAGCTTGACAAGTATATATAAGTTTTAAATAGTAGCCTATTTTTAATTTGGTGTCTAATTCAACTCCATCATTAAGGTATAAATGAAGTTAGTAAAATTAAAATCTATAATTTTAAAATGTGAGTATCTCTTTCGTATCAATTGAGTCATCTCTTGGTGGCTCATTTTGTATTTTTTTACCCAATATATAATAGACTTGTCATTTTTATTAACATTGCATTACCCTAACTAACGAAAACATATTATATATTATATAAATAAGTAGATGTATATGCAAAAATGAATTTTATCCAACTTTTAAGATAATTACAATTCTAGAAAATTTTATTGTAAAGACCTAAAATGTAACTTCTAAAATTTCCTAAACCATTCAAAAATCTTCTTGAATCCTTCTTCGATTAAGTGTTACTGTTTATCATTTTTCCAAAATTATCTTTGAAATTTTTAATCATCTTAAAAAACAGTGTGGAAATTTTTATATTGAAACCCAAATCAAATTAATAAATAATAAAATAACAAATAAAATATTTAAAATGGGCTTGTAATTTATTAATTTAGTTTATTTTATTTATATTTTAAGATTCAGAACTTCCAAATTGAAGACTACGATTTAAAGTCAAAGATGAATAATGAGATATATAAATATGATGACGCAATGAATAATAATTATTAAGTGTTAGGAGTAATCCCCATTGTACTCATTCATAAAAGTCTCTAATATTTACGACCACCTTAATATGAAGTTCGATTATTATAAAAATTTAAAAATAATCTAAACCTTTTATAAACTCTCTAAAATCCATGTCTACTAGTGTGAATTTTGCTGGCACACAGCCCACAACTGACACATTATGATGGAAGTTTTGTATGCTTTTATATTAAATATTTGTTGGGCCTAAAGGATTTTGATAAAAATTATCCTCTCATGTGATGTTATTATTTTAATATTTAAGAAAAATTATTAATTTATTGAATAAATGATGCATTAATCTGAGAAAAAGTTCTGCTTAATTTGATGAGATCAATTTGAAATTAGGAAAACTACGACAACCCTAGTTGCCAAAGCGTTGCTTTTACGGGTTCATCAACAGACACTTAGGCTGGTAACACCACCGTGGCCAAATATGCATAATAATTCATGCATGCATTTAGACGATGAAAACTCGATAAGGAAGCTATGCAAGAGGCATAACACACAGCAAGACACGCATACTTGTATACATGGGGCATCAAACGAGATAGTAATAATAATAAGGCTTTTGGATTAGTGGTTCCTAGCTAGCTGCTTAATTACTCAAAATTATAGTGCTTGTCCACACCCACTGAAACATCCCAAGTACAGCTCATTCCCTTTGGAAATTCGACCAGGTCGCCAGCACCAATCTCAACCGACTCATTTGATCCGGTCGGCGTGACCTTTACTTTTCCTTCCAGAAGAAAGCAAGTCTCTTTGGCTTCGTAGGTCCATGGGAATTTGCTCGGAGGGCAACTCCATCTGTTACATATGTCAATGTTCATATAAATTAATACATGCAGCAAACACTATTGAATTCATAGAAACTACATTAATTAATCATTATAGCATTCATTCTCTTGTAAAATCCAAACAATATTCTTTGATGTTTTTATTAATCTAATCAAATATGTTAAATCACTTGAATTTTAATATTTAAGATTTTGAAGCTATGATTATATTAAATTATTTTTCAAAAGCTTAGAAAGAGAAATAGAGCGTCATCGGAAGTATAGTAATTGAACTTGCTACTAAATTCTACCTAGAAGTGAGTCATTGATCTGCAGCATTTCAGAAGAGTTACTAATTGATAACTCAGTGTTGGGAGCATAATATATTAATATCGGTCGTATAAATATACAAAAAGAAAAGGAAAAGAAGAGCTCAGATCAGAGAGAGAAAATAATAAATACTTGGGCCAATTTCTGACACCGAGTTGGGTGAGTTTGGAGTCGGGAGGGTTCCTCTGAATCTTGATTCCCAATTTCTCAGTGGCCATACTCTCCGCTTTAACTGTTGAAGTAGCAAAGGGGTTATAAAAATAAACCGAATATGAGGAGGAGGAGTGTTTGGTTTTCGTGTTTAACAGACACTTGCTTGGCATCAAACCAACAGCTACACATGCCATTTCTAAACCGCTCTCCAGATTACAGACATCCCGACTAAACTATTCACTCAAACTACTACTTAAATAAAAAATAAAAATAAATTTTTAAATTTATTTAAATATTCTTTTATTTTTAGCCTCTCAAATCTTATCTTTTTCTTTTTGTTTTGGATGTTAAGGCCTGTTTTAGATACAAATAACAGATGGTTATTAACTATTCCAAATGTAATATATTAAATTATTAATTATTATATTTTTTAATTTTATTTAGTTTGTATTTGATAATACAATTAATTTTTATTTTTAATTTTTTATATAAAATTTGATGAGTTTAAAGATTGATTGAAGTTTTTTAAATATTAGTTAGACTATTTAATTAAGTTAAAATATAAAAACAAAACATAAAAAGTATTTTTATTTTCAATTTTATATTTTATATTTTTCTTTATATTTTAGTCTAATTGATATTTAATAAACTCTAACTAACCTTTAAACTAATCAAATTACATATAAGTTAAAAGAAAAAATTAAAAATAATTATGTTATCAAATAAGCCCTTAGTTTATCATTTAATTTAGGAATTGAAAATTTTAACAAAGAATTCATATGCAAGTTAATGTTGTACAAAGCTGCTATTCTAGATATCAGTTGGAATTACAAATATGGAATATCAACGGACACTATTCCCTAACAAAGTCATAACTCTTTTTATTCATAAAAAATAATGAATATAATATTACGAAAGCTTAGCGGCGGGATTCCGAAATTGATTGTCTAATTAATGTATATATATATGCATACATATATTTGTTGCAATCATATATGTGATAAATCAATTAGAACCAGTAGTTATATTTTTTTTAAAAAATTAATACCATTAGTTGAAGATTTTGTTGCGCATCCAAATTAATTTCCCAGCTAATTACCTATATGGAAAATCTTCCAATATACAGATATATGGAAAATTCTCCATTCTTTTTTTGTGAAAACTTCTAATTGAATATAATGGTTTCTATTTTCTTGGTTTGGAATTCTGCCAAGAAAGGTTGACCCCACCCTTATAAAGGACGGATCCTCCATGAACTGAGATTCCTCCACACAAAAATTAATCCAATATGAAAAACTTATAAACCCTTTTAAAACCATCATAAAAGATTAATCCAATATAAAATGTAACAACCTCATAAACAAACCCTTTGAAGACCCTTATAACGAATTTGTTCATACACGTATTTCAAAGAAAGGTTTAAAGGATATGGCAAGGCAATGAATGTTTCACTTTAGCGAGTGATTGAGATAATGTTACAAAATCCCAGCTTAGTCCTGATTTTAGTTAGAAATGGAATTCTCATCCGCTTGGCTAGCTTAAGGTGAATACTATGCAGCTTTTAAGAACAGTAAAGTTGCCATTGCTGTTGCTGTTCGAAATGCTGATAGTCAAGTTATGTCCCTAGCTTCTAACTGGAGAATGCTGCTTCAGTTCAGCGACTGAAGCAGAGCTCAAGGCTTTAGCATGGGGGATTGAGTGGCTGCAGCTAACTCATGAAGCATGGTTATCTGGTCTTTCTGATGCCCAATTTGTGGTGAATGAGATCAACTCCTATGTCGATCCTTGCGGGTGGGATACTCGGTGAGTCGGTGTCTGGTGATCTGGTGCAGCTGTCAGCAATGGAATGGAGGCTTTACTAGAATGCTAGAAGCTCCCACGCTTTGGCTGATAAAGCTGCTTCTATTAACTTGAAACCCCAGTACTGTTTTTCTAATTTTCCTTCTGCTTGGTTTGATGTTGCTGTAACTGATAAGCTCGGATGCGGGCTCGCTTTGTAATCCTCTTTAACGGGGCTTTTTGTGCTTAATCCAAGTTATATTCACAAAAAAAACTTCCATTTAAATGAGACATACTCGTGTAAACCATCGTCTACTATACTACGCCAATTTCGATTAATTAATAAGCGTGACAAAAAGTATGGCATTGAATAGCGACCACATGCTGATAAAAGTTTCAGTAGTGTCAGCGTCGGAAGAGGATAAAAGAGAGGGAGGTCCACCGCCGGCGTTAGTGGTGGGGGGCACTAGACAGGCTACATAACTTCGGTGAGTATCCAACGGCCGTTAAACAAACGGCATAGATTACTTTAACGGCATGATGATTTGTGAGAGAGAAAAGGTGGCTTCAAACTCAGAGGAATCACCACGGTATAGCAAAAAAAAAAAAACCCCGGCACCCCACGCATCTCTGTTCTCTAGAGATAAAAATTCAATTTTTTAATAATAACATCCGCACTTGTTCTTTTCTGTTGTAGCTAGCTAGCTGGTTGTTCAAATATTACTGTGAATGACATCTTTAGGTGGCTGTTTAAATATCAGTCTGTGACTCGTCTCTGTGTGCGTGGCTGTTTAAATATCAGTCTGTGACTCGTCTCTGTGTGTCTGTCAGCAGCATCTTTGCTCAGCATCCCTCTCTTTTTTGCTTTTTATTTTTTTATTTTGTTTTTGTTCTCTCTTTTTAGATGGTAGCTCAGCTTGGCCTCTGCCTAGCGAGTGTGTGGTTACTTTTTTGAGCGTGTGGTTACTTTTTGAGTGTGTTAGTTTCTCAAAGGCGAGCTACCTCACCTCTTACTCCAGAAAGCAGAAACAGAGGAGGATTCTGACCTTGTTCAACTCCTCCCTCCAAAGGCTATAGCTTTACCTTTTAACTCCTCTTCAGACTTCGATCCCTTTTCCCATTTCTCATCTGGATTTATTAGTTTCTATTACTACACTCTACATCCGACATTCTTATTAATTTAGCCACCCACACCTCTAAATATTTTATTTTATTTTGATACTTTTTTTCTCCACCTAGCTCTTAGGCTTTATTCGAACTGCAGATCAGATTCTCTGCGTAGTTTCATTTCAGCATCTATCTATTCCAATTTTTCTTTTGAACCGTCTCAAATTCTCAAGCATGCATTGGTAGGATTTCCATTAAGGATTTGATGTGGGTTTCAACTGCAGAAGGTCTTACCTTTTCTTCTCCTACTATTTATTGTTCTCAGATCAACTCTCATTTCCTTTTCTTCCATCAGTTTTGTACTATGTGCTTGCTTAGCTAGTAGATTTGTTTTGGCTTCTCTTTCTGGTAGCTGCCTACTCAGTGTCTGCGTGGTGGAAGTCCGTTTATTTGCTTCGCAATATCTATAGTGTTGTATCTATTAAAGGGGAAAAAAAAAGCGCCGTCTTGAGCTTCAATCGAAGTTTTAGTTTACAAACCGACCGTGTATTCACTGGGTTTTTCTGCGTTGGGGCTGGCTTGCAGACTTCAAGAGAAGTATGGCGTGGTTTCCAATGGCTGTTGGTTTTTCTCTTTAATTTCAATGGTGTGTACGGTGAGTGGCATTGGTGCGAACTGGGGCACACAAGCAACTCACCCTCTGCCTCCAGATACTGTAGTCAGGTTGCTGAAGCAGAATGGGTTTCAAAAGGTTAAGCTTTTGACGCGGACTACGATACTCTTAGATCTCTGAGTAGATCTGGGATTGAGGTCATGGTGGGTATTCCGAATGATATGCTCGCATCTCTTGCCAGCAGCATGAAGGCTGCTGAGAAATGGGTTGCCAAAAATGTCTCTACACATATCTCATCCAATAATGTAAACATCAGGTAAGTTACCTTACAATCCCTACTGCCTCTTCTTATTTGTCTACTGGTTTTGATAAAATGTTTTCTTTCTTTAATGTTCAATTTGCTAAAACATATTCATATACTCCTCTGTTTCAAGAAAAAGGAAAAAGAATATCTAAGTCGATAAATGCTTTTAGTTGGTGGAATCTTGATTATTGTGGTAAGCAGACGATCCAGTAAACTGTGAAACGTTTTGCTAATTGATAATTTGGTGATATTGTTATTTTTGGTAGTCTTTTCCCCTTAGTAAGAAAGGCACTGTTGAGATCAATATCGTATTTTTGGTTTTGTTGCTATCGTCAGTAGATTTGCATTGCTGAATGTGCCTTTCGCTTTTGATTCATAGAAAGTTTTCTTATCATCAGTCTAGTGCATGCTGATGAGCATGAGAGAGGCATTGCCTTTCGAACAATTTCCTGAGTAGATCAAAACTTGTTAATTTTTGCTTGATGTTCTTTGGTTCTTCCGTATAGTGTATTAATAAGCTTAAATACTTGTGTAGGAAATTTGTGCATTGATATGTCTTAATTTGTGCATTCTATATGTCTTAATTTTTGCAAACGGTCATCATTGCTGTGATTCTACAGATATGTTGCAGTTGGAAATGAACCTTCTTAGAAACCTACAATGGAAGCTTCCTTAGAACAACCTTCCCAGCTCTGCGGAATGTCCAAGCTGCCCTAAAATGCTAACCTAGGTAACCAAGTAAAGGTGACTGTCCCCTCAATGCTGATGTGTATGAGAGTTCAAACGGGCTTCCATCTGGTGGAGACTTCCGAGCTGATATCCATGATCTGATGCTTGCAATTGTCAAGTTCTTGAATGACAATAGTGCCCCTTTACCGTGAACATCTACCCCTTCATAAGCCTGTATACAGACGCCAACTTTCCTGTTGAGTATGCATTCTTCGATGGCAATGCATCACCAATTGTTGATGGCCAGGCAACCTACTCTAATATGTTTGATGCTAATTATGATACTCTTGTTTGGGCCCTCAAAAGAAATGGTTTTGAAAACTTGCCAATCATAATCGGGGAGATTGGGTGGCCAACTGATGGAAATCGGAATGCTAACCTAAATTATGCTCAGCGGTTCAACCAAGGTTTTATGTCCCACATATTGGGTGGGAACGGCACCCCAATGAGAGCTGGGCCAATTGATGCTTATCTATTTAGTTTGATTGATGAGGATGCTAAAAGCATTGATCCAGGAATTTTGAACGCCACTGGGGATATTTACTTGATGGGAGACCTAAATACCAACTTAACCTTGGTGCCACAAATTCAGGATCTGTGGTTGCAGCTCAAGGTGTGCATTATTTGGAGAAGAAGTGGTGTGTGATGAAGCCATCAGCCAACCTTGATGATCCACAAGTGGCACCAAGTGTGAGCTATGCATGTGGACTGGCTGATTGCACTAGCCTTGGGTATGGGACAACTTGTGGAAACTTGGATGCTCGTGGGAACATTTCATATGCATTTAATAGTTACTACCAGAAGCACAATCAGCTTAGCAGTGCTTGCAAGTTTGCAAACCTATCAATGATCACCAAAAACGATCCAACAGTTGGGAGTTGCACATTTGAGATAATGATCCAGCCGTATTATGGTGGTGCGGAACGGATATTTGGTTGCCTGCAAAAGCCATTGGGCTTTGCTATGGTTCATATTCTCTTTTTGCTAACGTCTCTGTGAATTCTGATAGGCTTCTAATCTATAAGGTACCATTTTTCCTTACAAGTGTAGGATACCATATGGTGGAAACTAAGAAGCCTTGAAAAATGCATAAATGTAGTTTCAAGTTTTGCAATCTGGAAGGTAACTAAAACTTCAAATTTATATTTTTATATTTTAGGGTTTAGGGTTTTTTAGGCACACCATGTCTTCCCTATCCTAGTCTCGCCCTCTCTACAACGTACTATATGCATCGATGGTGAACTCTTTGTTGCACAATATTTTTGGCACATTGAATTGTAGCATTGTAGGAACCTCAAGGCAAGATTGAGTTTGATGGTAGAGCATTGTCAGCACGCACGCTTTCTCATTTAATGTGGCATTCATACATGAGACCAGAAATGCATGCATGATCGGCGATTTGTTGTTGTTGAACCCCTTAACTGAGGCACTAGCCAGTGGGTAGGAATCATTATACATACATATATAGCAAAACAAAACCAGAGCGAAAATGAAATCAAGTATGTAACTTTTAACCGATCTCCTTTGTATTACGATCGATAATTTTTATTGACTTTAAAACTCAAATTAGGAAATCCTTAATGATTGCCAAATCACAGTTTGCAAATATATCTTAAAAGGCTTGTTTATGGAAATGTTGGATAATATCATAAATAAAATAGATCAGTAATAATAATAATAATAATAAAGTTTACATGAATGATAATATGATACTCTTATGTTAAAAAAGAAAAAGAAAAAAAAAGAGTTCTTATCATGTTGGTGAACTATTTTCTGAGTGAGAAAACAAATTTTATGCAATTCGACATTATCTAGAGCATAATACATGCAAAAACTTTGATACAATTGACAAAGCTTTTTCCATCACAAGTTAATTATGGACCAAAAAAAAATGAAGAAGGCGAAAGTTATGAGGATAGTAATAGGATATATGGTAATGTATGGTATAATTTGATTCATGAGTGCAATGGGAGGAAGCCAACTCTTCCCAAAAAAACTCTTCAATAACATCCAAGTAATGGATGTTTTAAAGAAATAGTGATTACAGCACCGAAATTATCCTCTCTTTTTTTTTTTTTTTTCCTTTTAAATTTGGAAATAGCTTGTTCTGGAAGGTTGAAACAGTCCAACAATACAATGTTGTGTATTAGCCTAATTCATACGATTCACGAAGAAATATACCATATATATAGTTGAATAATTTACGTATATGTAAACAATTTTGAATTTACAAAGTTATATTTTTTCATGGTGAATATTCTACAAAGATAATTTGATACACACATGCATGTCCCATTCAATGTTGGGTAATTCTAGCACTATGCTTTACAAGGTCCCGACATCGAACTATTGTCCAAAAGAGTGTGCAGAAGCGTTGTACACAAAGCAAAACGTGGCGGTTAACAAGTGGATCTCCTCCACCAACCGCCTGACTTTTGTCCTAAACATCGCCACGTTAGACGAACATACTGTGTAAGCATTCACACCCATGACATACCCCACTGTAAGTTGAGAATACGATTTTGTTTTTAAAAAAAAAAAAAAAAAAGAGAGAGAGAAAAGAAGAAAGAATACCAAGTAAAAAAAAATATTAAAGAAGAATATACAATAAATAAAGCCGATGAAATGAAATTTATGGTCTTCTTCGTCCTCTGGAGCACTGAAAATCGATATTGGGTCTCCGATTTAGCTTTGATCTCGTTGCCTTCTTCCTTCAGTTGCTTTTGACTCCTGGGAACTCCACTTCTGGAATCGCATGCTCTAGCTTTATTCTCAATCAAGGTGCGGCTTGTCTTAATCCTTCAAGTTCGTGCTCTGAATTTCTGATTTTAGGGTTATTATTGTTTTGTTTTATTTGATTTGATTTTGTTTCATTTTATGAATTTCTCTGGGTTGAGGGTTTCCTGGGAATTTGTTGTATTTTCTTGTGAAATTAGTTGTGGGTTTGGGGGTTTACGAATTTCTCACATCTATAAGGTTCTTTTGCTGTATCATTTAGTTAATCACGAAATGATGAAATTTTATGGGTTCCATAGGCCTTTTTTTTTTCTCTGTTTTCCAAATAAGAATTTGATGTTTTTCCCTCTTTGTAGGACTTTCTTGTGGATTAATTTGTGATTGAATAGATTAATTTTTTGCGGATTGTATATAGTTTGGATTTGTAGAATGCGTTTCTGTGTAAGAGAATTTAGCTTTTAATTATTTTCAGTTGTGTTAGGATTTATGTCGATTTGGTCTTGGCTTTGCAAAATGAAGTTTGGGCCCCAAAAGGTGCCGGAGTATTGAATTCTGAGTTTTTATTGTTGCTGTGAGATTTTTCTTTGTCCTGCTTTTGACTAGTTATTGTGTTTCTGTTACGTTCCTGCATTTTAAGGTTTCACAAATTCATTCATATGCTTGTGAGGCTTCTTATAAGGTAAGCCTTGTGGCATCTAGTACTGAGCCATCCTGCAAATAACTGTTTTGTAGGTTTTGTGAGGCTAGCATCTTGAACCTCTGATGCTGAGCAAATAAGGAGAACATTTTGCTTTTCTTTGAAGGGAAAATGTTGGACGGTGGTCCAAAATTCACTGGAATTATAGGCCTAAACAACCATGATTATGATTTGTCACAAGGGTTTTACCACAAGCTCGGTGAGGGTTCCAACATGTCCATTGACAGTTTTGCAAGTTTGCAAACGAGCAATGGTGGAGGATCTGTTGCAATGTCTATAGATAATAGTAGTGTTGGTTCAAATACAAATGATTCTCACACTCGCATCTTGAACCACCAAGGGTTGCGACGCCGTAATGACAACTACTCTGTTGCACAGAGTGTTAACCGCGAGGAAGAGTCACACATGCCTTAAGTGATGATGCGTTGGCCCAAGCCTTAATGGATAGCAATTCTCCCACCTTGGGTCTTGAGAATTTTGATGAGTGGACAATTGATTTGAAGAAGCTTAATATGGGGGCAGCTTTTGCTCAAGGGCTTTTGGTAAGTTGTACAGAGGTACTTATAAAGCTGAAGAGGTTGCTATCAAGATCTTAGAGAGGCCAGAAAATGATCCTGAAAAGGCACAGTTGATGGAGCAACAATTTCAGCAGGAAGTTATGATGCTAGCCACGTTAAAACACCCCAACATAGTTCGTTTATTGGTGCTTGTCGGAAGCCTATGGTGTGGTGCATCGTCACAGAATATGCAAGAGGGGATCAGTTCGGCAGTTTTTGATGAAGCGGCAAAACCGTGCTGTTCCTTTGAAATTGGCAGTAAAACAGGCCTTGGATGTTGGAGAGGAATGGCATATGTCCATGGGCTTGGGTTGATTCATAGAGATTTGAAATCTGACAACCTTTTAATCTTTGGGGATAAGTCCATTAAGATTGCAGATTTTGGTGTTGCAACGTATTGAGGTGCAAACTGAAGGAATGACTCCAGAGACAGGAACTTATCGCTGGATGGCTCCGTAAGATTCTATGCCCTTTAGTTACTAAGATTTTTCTGCTCTCTTTCTTCCCTGATTGGAATTTCTAAAATTCCTAGTTGACACCTTTTCTTATCATATTTTATTCACTTCTTATGTGTGGAAAATTGTGTCTTAAATTGCATGTTCTTTATATATTGGTGTGTACCCTATCCAGGATTTTTGTGTGTGCCAGTGTGAATGGCATATATCTGCGCCTTTCTTAAATCTTGTTCCAGTCTTAGTTGTGTAAGTCACTTTTGTGGTACATGGATGAAATATGAACGAGTGGTACACCCCTTACCCAAAACCATAGCACAATATAGAACAATTTCACTAGATGCTTTGTTGGAAGTTAGATTTGATAAGACGGTCTTAGACATATTATTTGTTAATAATTTTGGCCTTTTTTTATATGAAACTTTATGTTGTATATCAGATGTTGATGTTTGTTTTAGTATTTTTTTCCCCCCCAAACACAGAAATAGGGGAAGGAAATTTTTGGAGTGCTAAAATTAGTATAGAACTTCTAGGAACTGTGTTTCAGATGATTTCTTAGTTGCAGTTTGGGAGGTTATTGATGAACTATGATACTCTGGTTTGTTTAATGTCTACTGTTTTTGTTAAGCCTAATCATTTTTGATAACTTTTACCTTTGATAAAGGCACACGATGCGCTTGGCATTATCTATATAGTACTGATAAGTAGATAAAAGTTCCATTCAAGTGTCTAACCATATCTATATATTTCTTTTATGAGAACCGTGTTGGAACTTCAATTACACTGCTAGAATTAGGAATCTTAGTCAATGCCTTTTGATTAAACAGCTCTAAAATTTGGTTAGGTGTGAAATAAAAGTTTTGGGGTTTATAAGAGATGATAGAAAAGTATTTTGGTGGTTAGTTTCAGTCACATGATATTCAACCTTTTGCAGATGAACTTCATAACGTGTTTGTAATACCTTCATGTCTCAGTTCTGAAAGGACTAACCTTTGTGTCTGATTATGATGCTAATTTTAGGATTGTAGAGCTTTGCCAGCATTTTGATAGTTTATTTCAGATGGTTATTTGGTTTTCCTTTTCAGTAGTTTCTTATGGACTCTTACCAATTATTTCAATTTTTAGCTGGGAGTTGATATTTCTTCTGCTCAATTGCTTTGGTATTTTCATTCAAAAAATGCAGATACAGTCTTAGGGAGATTTTTGTTTATTTGAAATGTAACAATTATACAAGTTTAGAGTATTCCATAGTAAAGTTATTTGTATTTTTTGAGGGGCACTACAGTATCATTATATTTTTGTTTTAGGATTGTTTGATGCCAAAACTGGCTAGCCACATCCAGTTTTGGAATCTTATTTATTTGTTTATTTAATTGCATGAAATGAAAAAGGAAATAAAACTAGTATCTATTGAAGTATTTGGGATGAAAATCAGATTTGACGTGTTCTGTGACGAAGCTGGTTTCCATTGTATGGTTTATTCTATTAGCACGTTTCTTGTCTTACATTTACTGACACACAACCATCACAACACACACATAACCGGCTCCAACTCCAGCATTCCATATTTTAATCAAATAATAATTGAATGACTTTAAAAAATTAATAAAATAAGATTATATAATGTATCTGTATAGATTCATCAGTGCAGTGATTCCTTTTTATTCTTTCTTTTGTGTTTGTATCTTCTTTCTTCTTCTTCTTTTCAGCATGTCCTCTTCAGCTCTTAATGTCCGGAGTTTCTACATATGCAAAATTTTATAGGTTTTTCTCTGAAATAATGAGTAAAATGTGAGAATGATATCTTTTGTCTTTCCCCTCTTGTTTTCTACAACATGGAAGGAGATTATCACTTAAAAGTGCTCTTAGTAGGGGAACTTGTAAAAGTCTTTGATGCAATTCATATTAGTTAGACATCAGAGGTAGGAGATCTTTGGAATGATGTTCCAATTTTCACTATTTATTCACAAGTTTCAATGAGCAAAGATATGGTCTGATGGCAAATAGCGGATTGGAAATAAGGTCTTCATATAGTTGGAGATAAGTTGATTTATTGCACATATAAGTTATGGATTTGCTTTTTGTTTTAGTAAGCTTTAATATCTAGGTGATGATATTTAGCTTGACAAGTGGTTCAACTGGGTTGGTTTAAACTTAGGCTGACTAGTCAACTTAAACTAATTTAGTTGGATGGTATAGAGTCTTGTGTTCCTAAATAGGTGAACTTTTTCTACTTACATCTTAACTTTAATTGGTTTTGAACCATCTAGAGCTGTCCTCTATCATGGTTGTAATATTGAATAATTTTTTTTAAAACTATCTACCATGTACTGCATTAGAGTTAGCAGGTGCTCTGCTTGAGGCTCATTTCTGTATTCTGGCTTGGCACATTTATGACAACAAGAAAGAAAGGAAAAACGAAACTGCTAAGAATATTTGGAGGTGGATGGAAAGTTGAGGTTTTCACTTTTGCAAGGTAGTAAAAGGATAATATTGTTCTGGCATGGTGGATATCCAGATATCATGAGGAAGTCAGTACTGATTTCTACTTTTAGCACCTTTATCTTACGTGGAACTTCAATGTATCATATCAAGCTATCATCTGTAAAGTAGCTTTCAGGTTCTCAGTAGATATTGATGTTGGGGGATGTTGGCATGTTTTATGTTGGCTTGAGATGCATAATTGGGACCCTCTCCGGCTTGATGTATAACTTGACAAAAATCAGATTGAATGTGTTGGTAATTTCTTCTGTTTTGCATGTAAGGGTGCAGTCATTTTCCTTTCATTCGCTGAACTTACACGAGATAGTGTTTTTTTTTTTATTCTTTAGCGATGTAATTCTTCGTGTTATGTGCTGTACAAATTTTTCAATATGGGGCTGCTAAAATATAAATATACATTGCTTGTAATTCTGGCTTTTTGCAGGGAGATGATCCAACATAGGCCTTACACACAGAAAATAGATGTGTACAGCTTTGGTATCGTGCTTTGGGAGCTGATTACCGGAATGCTTCCTTTCCAGAACATGACCGCAGTGCAAGCAGCATTTGCGGTTGTCAATAAGGGTGTGCGTCCCATTGTCCCAAATGACTGTTTACCTGTTCTAACTGAGATCATGACCCGTTGCTGGGATGCCAACCCTGATGCAAGGCCTCACTTCACGGAAGTCGTCAGAATGCTGGAGAATGCAGAGACTGAGATATTGACTACTGTCCGGAAGGCCCGTTTTCGTTGTTGTATGACCCAGCCCATGACTGCTGATTGATGAATCATCTGAAAGTGAGTCAGGAGGAGGAAGCTACTCTCAACATTTGTAACACAAACTAGTAGATGTAAATGATGGGTGGCCTTGTTGGACAAGGCCATTTTACATCATTAGCCGCCAGTGTACTTATAAGTGATCAGCTTTAATTCCTTTGTTCAGATAGAAAAGTTGTGTTAAAAAAAAGAACTGTTTGTTTTGGGATTTCTATTGAATGGATTGCTGTCCGCCTGTCCCTGAATTAGTAATAGAATATCAGATTTGATGTGTACACGTTTTTTTAATTATTTTTTGGTGATATATGATTTAACTTGCCTTGTTTACTTTCTTTCCATTTATACTCTATGAAGTAAATGGGATCGCCAATCGTGTCACAGCCCCTTAATACTTGTATAGCATTAGTATTATCACCACCTTTGAATCATTCAAAACCAAAAATAAGAAACAGCATGAATCCTGGAAGTATGATGTCCGTCGGTAATTAATTTTCAATCCTAGTTCCACTATTTGAACGTGGTCAAGCTAAATGATTTTGATTAACCAAAAATTAAAAATTAAAAAAGGCCAAATGATTTTGAATTACTATTTGTGTCCAATAAAGCTCTATGGTAAAATGCCACTTCGTCATTTTCCTATGAATAAATTTGTGATGGACTAATTACCAAAAAAAAATAATAATAAAATTGGGATGGACTTACTGTCCAGCCTCCGTAGGCAATCCAGTGCAGCTTTCATTTACTAATATACAAATTTTCTTTGGTGTAAGTTTGTGGAAAAAAAAAATACTAATAATCTTCAAAGAATGAGAATTGAATTGAGAGTTCGTGTCTACTGCCCTGGTAATTGCTGATTGCTGACATCGCAACTGCAGAGGCCCAACGACTTACAAATTCAATTCAAACGTGGCAAACTCTTACTGGAACCTAGTATCCAACACGCGGTTTTGAGTTTCTTGTTTTTATTAAAAACACAGAGAGGGGAAAAGAAGGGGTCACGTGGATATAACGCAAAAGAAACTAGACAGACTGAAATTGGGTCTCAGTATGAAACACCCAACGCTCCTTCCCTCTGTAATTAAATCCAAGCAAAATAGAAAAATGAAATTAAAACTAAAAAGGAGACCAATGCAAATGAGCAAACGAAGACTGGAAGACTAAGAAGAAGCCGAAGACAAAGAAGAAAAAGTCCTCCTTCCTCTGCACTTATTGCCATTCGGGTTTTACTCGATCTCTTCTCCTGCTTTACTCAATCGGTTTGGAGGACTCTGACGTCGGAATCCCACGATCGAGCCTTCTTCGTCGGGGTGCGTTTTGCTTTATCTCTTGGACTATTTTTCTGTGTTTTTAGGTTTCCTTTTTTGTTTCATTTTCGTAGTGAGAATTCCTGTTATGTAGATTTGACTTGCTAGTTCTAGTTATGGGGCCTTACAAATGGTTCTTTTTTTTTTTTTTTCCTATTATTTACGTTATTTTTTTGTACTTTTTTTCCCCTTTCTTTTTAGCTATGATATTAATTTGATTTTCGTTTTTGAGTTTAAATGAAAACTCGGCAATGAAGTTGTTGAAAGTGTTTCCCTTTTTCCTTTCTACACAAATGTTGGGCTCGAGATAGTGGCAATAGATATCGGAATTTGAACATTTAAGAGATTTCTAATAAATTTACTAATATTTTATCTCTTTATAATATATATATATATTAAAATTTTTGGTTGAATTTCTCGTTTGGGACAGACCATTCTGGTCTAGATACTCTCCCCCCACGTAGATGTCGAGATTTTTTCCTGGTTGTTTGGGTAGATATTAATGTTCAATTCCGATAATTTCAGATGTTATGTTTCTGTAATTTCGCCACAACCTAATGCTTAGGACTTTGTGGATCAATTTTTATCTCAGGATTCTGTTAAAGGGTGTGTTTGAAGTTGAGTTTGTGATGCTGAAATAAGGAATATTGAAGGTCTTTGTTTTCAGTCTGGGAACATAAGATGTTGGAGGGAGGTGCGAAATTCACTGGAATCGTTGGCCTAAATAATCATGAAAACAACTACTATGATTTGTCCCAAGGGTTCTACCATAAGCTTGAGGAGGGTACCAATATGTCCGTCGACAGTTTTGGGAGCTTGCAAACAAGCAATGATGGAGGGTCCGTTGCAATGTCTATAGATAACAGCAGTGTCGGTTCAAATACAAATGATTCACACTCGCATCTTGAACCACCAAGGGTTGAAGGCGTTTGAATGACAGCTACTCTGTGCAACACAGTGTTAATCATCGAGGAAGGGTGACACATGCTTTGAGCAATGATGCACTTGCTCGAGCTCTAATGGACAGTAAATCCATGACGCAGGGCCTTGAGAATTATGAGGAGTGGACAATTGATTTAAGAAAGCTAAATATGGGGAGGCTTTTGCCCAAGGTGCTTTTGGAAAGCTCTACAGAGGTACTTACAATGGTGAGGATGTTGCCATAAAGATCTTGGAGAGGCCAGAAAATGATTTGGAAAAGGCTCAGGTGATGGAACAACAGTTTCAGCAGGAAGTCAAAATGCTGGCTACATTAAAGCATCTGAACATAGTTCGTTTTATTGGGGCCTGTCAGAAACCTATGGTTTGGTGCATTGTGACAGAGTATGCCAAAGGTGGTTCCGCTCGCAGTTCTTGGTGAAAAGACAAAACCGTTCAGTCCCATTGAAATTGGCTGTCAAGCAAGCTTTGGATGTTGCAAGGGAATGGCATATGTCCATGGGCTTGATTGATTCACGGGACCTAAAATCTGACAACCTCTTGATTTTTGCAGACAAATCGATAAAAATTGCTGATTTTGGGTTGCCCGATTGAGGTGCAGACAGAAGGAATGACACCAGAGACTGGGACATACCGTTGGATGGCTCCGTGAGGCTCTTGACTCCTTAACTGCAAAATATTTCTTGATTATTTAATTATTTTAGCAAGCATGCTTGTTTTATTCTTACCCTAAATGATCTTTTGTTGGTTGTGTAACTTTCATACATGATTCTCTATTTAAGATTTCCTGTTAGGGAAAAATGATTTCTGTTGAAATGTTTACTCAACTTTTATGGTTAATTTCTTGGCTTATTTGCAGGTGTAAATGCATTTGATTACTGATAATTGGTTTATGTCCTTGTATGGTTCTTTAGTTTTTGATTGCCATGTATCTTCCAAATAGTGCCATATAAATAAATATATGTTTCAGTGTGTTTTTAAGGCAAATATGTGCAGCATGAAAAATGGAGAGAATAATTACTGCACCTACATTTATTGATATAACCTTCTTAAAAATCTTGAGCTATTCATGTGTAAATGAAGGCATGCTCTTTTAAGAAACCTCTAAAGAATTCTCAGAAATGCTGGGATATCTGCATTGCACCCTCAGGTGTTTGAGTGTTTTAAACTTTAAGGACGTTAACTGGGTATTCATTAGTTAAAAAAATTGGTTAAATTATGTTCAATTTTGTAATGAAGGATGCTGATTGCAGCAAATGGATTTGCACGTCATTATTTTGTGCATGAATCTGGTATCTTTAATCTATAAGATTTTATCATGGAAATTTGTTTCTTCACATCCCTGTTTTCTACGATCTTTATGAGTGATATGGTACTTCTTGTTAGCAAATGACAATGCTTTTTCTGATCATTTAAACTTTGACAATGGGCTGCATTATTCATTTTTGCTTTTGTATTTCCTTAGCCTTTTTTTAAATACTAATCTGTTTTGGCAGGAGATGATTCAACACAGGCCTTACACTCAGAAAGTGGATGTTTATAGCTTTGGGATTGTTCTTTGGGAACTCGTTACAGGGATGCTTCCTTCCCAAACATGACAGCAGTGCAGGCAGCATTTGCAGTAGTCAATAAGGGTGTTCGTCCAATCATTCCAAATGATTGCTTACCTGCTCTTGGTGAGATCATGACCAGATGTTGGGATCCCAATCCTGATGTCAGACCACCCTTCACTGAAGTAGTGAGAATGCTTGAGAATGCAGAGACTGAGATCATGACAACTGTCCGCAAGGCTCGCTTCCGCTGTTGCATGGTCCAACCAATGACAGCTGACTGACCCCAGGAAAAAAAGAAATTGAAAAAGATAACAGTTAAGAGAAAAGAAGAAACTGAAAAGGGAAAAGAGGCCAGAGAAGGTTTTAGCCTCGTGTATTTATCAGGTTAATTTTCTTTCTTAAGATAGAAAAAGAAAAGTTATGATAAGAATATTTGGCTTTGGGGTTTCTATTATTAATAGATTTCTGTTGTTGAGTTGGTAACGGAAGAGATTTTGTCTGTATACGTGCCTTCTCTTGCTATGCTATTATTAACCTCTCTTGTTTAGCTCTGCTGTATTTGACAAACTTCAATTCCTTTTGCATAATGTATTCTTCCTCATTTTCTACCCCATATCAATATGTATGTGAAGCAATAAAATATGTTACTTTTCGCAGGGCTTACCTATTCTATGAGCTATTCCTTTCCTGTGAAGTTGTAAGTGAATAGGAAGATGCAGGGGTGATTCTTATCAGTTTTAAGGGCAAAGCAAGGTCGAGATTGAAATCAAACTTTTACTTTGCAAAGTTTTATATAGATACGAGGGCTTTAAGGTTTGTTTTGGGAGTCCCAAATTAACCTTTGCTTTAATTTTTGGTTTTTGAGGACAGAGACGTGTTGTTTTGGTATTTTAAATTCTACAAAAGTTAATTTTGAGTCTAAAAGATAACGAAGACTTGTTTGGGACTATATTCGAAGTTTATATATATATATATATATATATATATATATATATATATTAGTTTATAATGAGTTTCTTCCTTAGATGGTCAACGGAAAACATATGTTCGCTAATCTATAAAATGTTTTTATCGGACTCTACAGCAAAATTTATTCAATTTTGCGACACCTTAAACTAAAATGAGCAGCAGTGAAGCTGCAGTCATATTTATCAAATAATGTGAATTTGATCCCAAAAACAAAAATTGTATTGTGAATGTTAAGGCTTATTGATTAACTTACGAGGGTGTTTGTTCTGTCGGACTGGGAGGACTGGACTAAATATAGTCCAGCTTCACCTTCACGTCCCAAGAAAAGAACGAGTAAAAGACGAAAACAGAGGAGGAAAAGCATCAGCTTTCGGACAAGGGAGGGAACAACAGCCAGGCCAATCAGGCCCTTCCAAGTACATGTGCTGACACATGTTAAATGCTCTCCCAGGCTTTTAGTTCTTCATGACCTCCAGTGCGACGCTACTCATGCGGATGCGAATTAGTAGTGACCAATACCAACAAAGAAAGGCATTGTTTTTGTTCTTCTCAAACACTAAGTGAACCTCACGCACATAAATTCTTATCGTACTTCGAAATTTCCCAAAATTTTTTAAATACATACACACACGTCAGAAAACAGAGAGTCGTCATTTTCCTGTGATCAGTGATAATGGAATATGCAATTGGGGCAAACTCGTTTCTCCCTCAATTCCAAGCTTTATGAATTTGAGGCGGCTTCCATTGGATAAACACAAGGGACTGAGTGCCTACAAGTTGTATTCTTCAAAACTACAGATTCAAGCTCACGACTGTTTTTCATCGGAGGTTATTTTCTCGATCTTGTATATTTTAGTTTCTTCTTCCATAGCAATTAATTTGTCCTGGCTGTGGCCTTGAACTAATCAAGGAATTGAGTGCACTGTCAAAGTTTTGAACTTTGATTTTCGGTTCTACTTGTGTCAATGGGCATTCCGAATTGGATTATCCTTAACCCATCTGGTTTATTAAAGGGACAAGGATTTTTTGTCGCAGTCATTGTAGTCCTGGCTGATATAAAATCCAAACCCCTTTTTCATTTCTAAAGTTTTTAAATAAAATTGATACCGTTCACGAAAACTTATCAGCATTCTTAATTTATTAAAAAACAAAACATTAGCTAATAATTCAACTAAAAGTTTCCGTCGTCATGTTTTTTCTGTATCATCACTTCTCCTATCTTTACCAGGTAAGCGTTGAGAAAGGAGGAAATTTGGCTGATTTCGGTGGTAAAGACCTTGTTTGGCCTTCTCCTAGTGATGAAATTCCATTCTGGAAGAAGGAGTTCCCTTCTTGGGATGTGAGCCCAAAAGTTCCTATTGAAGTAAACAAGGATAATGAATTCATGCACATAATTCATGTCACGGCTGAATTGGCGCCAATAGCAAAAGTTGGTGGTCTTGGCGATGTTGTAACTGGACTTGCTCGTGCATGTTTATCGCGTGGCCACAGAGTGGGTGTAATGCCTTTCTACGAGTGTATCCTGAAGGAGCAGATCAATGACTTGACATTAATCACATCATATGACTCTTACCATGATGGAATTTGGATCCCAACTAATGCGTATTGTGGTGTAGTTTCAGGAGTCACAATTATACTTATTGAACCTTCCAATCAGTTCTTTAAGGGCAAAGTGTTTATGGGGTTCATACAATGAACTGGAGGCATATTTGTTCTTCAGCCGTGCTTGCCCCTGAATGGATGCAGGTCTGTCTGACTACTCCTTGTCATTGATAACTCATAACTTATGTAGTATTTATTCTTAGTAACTATTTCTGTTTCAACAGAAATGCTAATATAAATTAGACTTAAACGTTGTAACTGTTTAAATGAACTCAAAAGCTCAAGGCGGTGTTTTACCCAGATACAATAGAAGTTTCGGCATCTAAGAAAAAGATATTATGCTAAGAATTGAACTTTCTCACTGTAGTGGCACCTTTGATGGAGTTTCTTTCCAAGTTATAGTCATTGACACCATTCAGGATAAAAATAGATGACTCCTGCATTTACTCTAACAACTTCAGTTGAGTGTGATAAGAAACTTCTTCAACTTATTGGTATTTCAACTCAAATGGTTTCTACCTTGCTACCCTACAAAGTTATCTAAGTTCTGTTTGTCAAAGGAATTAGCTGGTCATATTTAAAGCTCACCAGATTTTATGCTTGCCCAGATTATGCTAGAATTAATGTCTTCTACAGTTATATTTTTTGGTACAGTTACATTTTTTTGTATATCTTTTATTAGGATTTTATAGCTGTACAGATTTGTATATGGCAGTTTAGCTTTTTAATAGGCTAGAAATTAGCATGTATTCTTTCTATTTAATAAGAAGATCTCCACAGAGGGACATCATCTTTTTCGGCTCAAAGTTTTCTAAACTTTGTCATGGTATCAGAGCCTCAATTCTGATCCTTCCTCACGTGTTTTCTTAGACCAACTTAGTCCCAGTTTAGTTACTTCTCCTCGGTTATTTCTCATCAAGTTTTCTAGATATCATGTCTTTAGACAAGTCTGATTCTTTCTTGATTTGCTTCAATGGAAAAACTACTCACCTGGGTGTCACTGACTGTTGAAAACCCAAGGCTCACAAGGCCTTAGCTGCTTGTTTCACCCTCGAAGCAAAGCAAAGTTCTACTTGCCTACACAATAAAGAAGGCTAAATGCAAAGAACTTGCAGAGAAAACTATAGATAATTTGGGAAATAATCAGATTCCTCATACTTTTTTGGTTTTTTGCTAAGCTTCCCTTTATTTATAGTGTTACAACAAACGATCTAACTACTTATAATACATTTGATCCCACTCACGAGCTTCTGAATACTCCACCTCAAGTTATACAACTAAAGGACAATTGCTAAGCATTCAGAATCTCTGTAATGCTCCATACACATCTGAGAACTCCATGCTTCGCCTAAGTGTGAAAAACGCCTACACAAGCGCTCGCATGAAATGCCGGGCCGTGACATTCTCCCCATCTCCATGCCGCCACGCCTTCGCTGACCGTATGGAACCCTCGAGATAATCCCCGATTGCCAATGTGTAGTCAAGGGTTCCAAACTTTGCTTCACCTTCTGTCGCCCCTTCTGCCTAAGTACTCTCATGACTCGATGATTTTTCCTCCCGCTGCACCAATCGCTCCCTTGTCATAAATGCTTGTCGCTCCCTGGCTGCCTTTGAACACAAGGCTCAAATATGGTGAGGTCGCCAGGCCCTCTATCAATCTACCCTTCGTCTTCTCCGCGAAAGAATACCAAAGTTCAGATGCTTAGTCCCATTCTCGACATAACTCAGTTTGGATGGACCTCCCTTCAGGATTTACAACAATGGTAATGAGTGAGTCGTCATTTGACGCCTTTATCCCTCGTACGCTTTGCTATCGAACCTATTCGCAGACGAACCGTCACCGATATGAAGAATGCCATCTTCAATCTAAATTGGCTCCATTTTACTTTCCATTTAATCGGAAGATCGGCTGCCGCAGATCACGCTCCATGTTCTCCTCAACATTTCCCGGAGCTCACTTGCCCACTCAATTCACTCTTCCCCTCACGCTTGGTAACCATAAGGGCTTTAAAATCAATCTCCGCCTTCAAGCTCAGCATCACCCCACACATTCACGGGTTTCCCGGAGAAATTTGGACGGTATGACGCCTTTGACCTCTTCAAAGACCTTGCACGTCTCCTGGGTATTCCACGTAGTTGTTGCCTCACTTTGTCCTTAAAAGAAAGCAATGAATGTTCGATAAAATTTCCTTCAAACTCCTTCAAGTTGAATGGCGGAGAGTCGTTTGTGTCGGGTGCTTGGCTTCGACATGGTTGGAATCATGCACCTGCCTCCCTCCTGATGCATGCACAGCGCTGTAAGGAATATGAATTCAGCATCAACGCAGAATTCCATATACTAAGCACAATATCAAAGTTACCGATAGAGCAATGTAGAAGTCTATTTTACTTGCCATGAATTCCGAGATTTACCCACTCATGGAAATTGCATCTATCCAATGGTTCGCTTCTAGATTCACTACTTTATCCTCATTCTTCAATTTTAAGCCAAGCCCTTACTACTTCTCTTTAATGAAGTTTCAGAAAAGGCCGCATGCCCACCACGGGCTTCATGATCCTTCCGCTTATACGCGTTTCACACGCATATGAGGATCTATCCTTGTTGTTGGATGTCGGGACCTGATTGACACGCACGGCCGGAGAACAGTAAGCAACCAATTCTGAATGGCTCCTGTGCTCCTCGCAAGTAATCGGACTCCTTCCTCGCTAAGCATATTGCCAGGCATTTCTCTTGTGGCATTCCCCAACGCGGACCATCACAAAGAAAGAAATAGTTCTCGGTTTTACCTCCTCGTCAGCCTCCCTCTTCCAATCTCTGCCACGCTTCCTCGAATTATCCTCGCTGCGCTACGCATTAACTTCGCTTTCACCAGGTCACACATCATCTCTTTGAAATTGGGACTCACCTCGCCTATAATCCACGGTAGCCATGGCAGCAGTGGCGGCATGGCTGCCTTGTATTCCTGGCCGTTGAGCTTCGAGATGCCCACAATCGGTGTTTCATCCAATGTTGAAGGAAGATCCTCCCTATACGCTTGGGAATTTCAAGCATTGTGTCGAGAACTCCTCCACATACTCAATGGGAATGGATAATGTATGTTTTAACTCCCTTCTATTTCAACGCTTCACAAAGTAGGCAGATTCATCGTATAGACTGGCTTCTTCAACTCATGCTTAGATCTTCCCACGAAGTTGATTTGATGCAAGTCCCTTTCATTTCTACGTTTCTGTACCAACACGTAAAGCACTCAAGATCAAGAAAGTAGCCGGAAGTTTAATTACCTTTGCTTCGTCACTGTAATGCTAAGCCCTCCTCCCTTAAAGTATCTCTCCACGTGCTACAATGTAAGTCAAGTCAACTCTTTCGCAGATCCCTTCGCTTACCGCTAAACTCCCTCGGTTCGGGAACATCCACCGGAGTCAAATCAAGTATGGAAATGCCGGGACAGACTCACTAGTTGCACCGCTTGCATAACGCCTAATCCAAGCATCGCAGCTCTCTCCACACCGCCGAGTCTCCATTCAGCTTTACGAAGGAAAGTTGTTTCAAAGACACCGGGTCAGTGCCGTAGCATCTCTGTGACGCCCACGCCCCAAGATCATGCCGCACCGGCCAGACAGCCGGGAAACCCTCCCTCCACTCCTGGCCATCCACACCCACCTTCTCGGTGCCTCCACGCGTTTCCACATCGCTTCAATCCTTTCATCACGTCATGTTCCTTGTTGAATGTAGTCTTATCACGAAACCTGCTCATTTCACCCCTAAGGGCCCCAAGGTCATTTCCAAGCCTAGAAAGTTTGCCAAAGAAATCTTGGGAAACTAGGAGAAATAATCATTCCTCAATACTTTTGCCAATGAAAGCCTCCTTATGCCTTACAACAAAACTACATCTACAATGCCAGCATTCTATCCTACTGCCTGACGAGCTCTGTAATACCCACCGCAGCTGTCCAGTACAACCAAGCGCACCCAATCTGTAACATTCGGTTCCGTCCTATCGTGTAGGTAAAACCATCTTTTCCATTGAAATTTATTAACCTTGTTCTGAGATTCTTGTCAAAGGATCCCGGTCATCTAAGGAAGCTCCCATGTTATGATCCGAAGTCATGAGCACCCAAGCCAGCAGCGGGTCTCCAGGGATCCAATCTGTCAATCTTGCCCTGGCCCAGATGTATTCTCACTGGGTGTCCCCAAGGCTGGGCCATGGCTTCCGCCTGCCGAATAGTCAAGCTACCACGGCATGCCTCTCTCCTCATTTTTACTCAACTTCATGAATTGGGCTGAATATATGTACATAGTATATGCTAACTTATCTCTCAAGGACTTGGTTATGTTCAACTGTTCATGAAACTACCAAGAGATCAATTCTTATGAAACTCAGATCTGAATTTGAAGGCACTAGATCAATCTTATGAACCGAGATCCTATTCCCTCCTTGATGCATGCCTCAATGATTTGTTTTGGAGGAGCGCGATCTTCTTTACAACCATGGAACAACATAGATCCACATCTATTCCGCTGTTTACGCAGCATAAGGTAAACTAAAAGGAAGGATATGAGCTATTCAAGTTGTTTTTGCTGCAAGGATTTGGACATTACGCTTCAAATTGTCCAAGAAAATTCTCAAGTAACTATGCAAAGGATGGCCATATAATAAAGGAATGTCCTACTTGACCTCCAAAGAAATCTGAAATGGCCTTTATATCTACATTGGCTTTCTAGCACTAGTTATGTAAATACTGCACTGAACAATACAAGGTTTCAAATTCTGCTCAATCTGGACACCGTAAATGATTCAACAGATGATAGTTTTGCTTTTTCAGTTTCTAGCCCTCGTGGTAGAAAAATTTCCACCTCATCTCCTTGTATTTTGATTCCTGGCTTCAATCATATGACAAACAATCCAAATTTCCTTACCAATGTCCACAATTATGCCGGAAAGCTCCAAATTATATCATTGATGGCAATCATTTGCCAATCACCGCCACGGTGATGTTTCTCCTTCACTAACTGATGTCTTTGTCTCCTAGTCTATCCACTAATCTTGTTTCGTTGGTCAATTGAAATAATTATAAAGTGGAATTTTCCAAATCTGGTTGTGTTAAGTGTGATTAAGTCCTGAGGATGATGAGGGGCCTAAAGTAGGCGCCTTTTCCCTCTTCACCTTCCTTTATCTTATTTCTTTCCTTCAGGTCTTGTAATTCCGCCATGTTGATTATCGAGCATGGCATAAACGCTTGGATATCCAAATTCTAATCGTGACTAGAGTTGTTGAAATCTGGTTTACTGGGAATAAAGACTTACCATCTCTTTCAGACTGCTCAATTTGATTGCAATTCTGTAGGCAAAAGTTAAACTCTGTCATTTTCCACTCACACTACAGTAAAACCTTTTGATTTAATCCATGTGATGTGCTGAATTGCATCAATTATTTCTCATGCTCATTACAAGTACTTTGTCACTTTTATTGACGACTATAGTCGCTTTCACATGGATTTATTTTTACATTCTAAAATGAAGTGTTTTTGGTTTGAAGGTTTTCTGCCCATATTCAAACCCAATTTTCAAAATCAAAATTCTTCGCTCACAAATGGGAGAATACATGTCTCATTCATTTCGTGAATTTCTACAAACCAATGGTATAATATCTCAAAGAATCTTGTCCTTCTACTCCACAACAAAATGGAGTGGCTGAAAGAAAGAATCGTTGTCTTCTTGATGTTGTCCATACTCTCATGTTAGAATCCTCCGTCCCATCTCGATTTTGGTGTGAAGCACTTTCTACGCTGTCCATCTCATTAATCGGTTACCTTCTCCAGTATTGAATCAAGTCTCACCTTTTACTCGATTATTTGGTCGCCACCAAATTATTCTAGTCTTTGCACCTTCGTTTAGGTTCGCATGTTCATCTTCCTCCACACTAACGCACCAAACTTAAATTTCAATCAAGTAAATGTGCTTTCCTTGGCTATTCCATCCACTAAAAGGTTTCTTTGCTATGATTCAAATCTGCATCGCATTCGAGTTTCTAGAAATGTGATTTTCTTAGAGCATCAATCTTTTTTCCTTCTTGTCAGATCCACCTTCTTCTATTCTAATCGCCCATGTTTATCGACTCTTCTAAACCCCTTCTTGTGTATCAGACGCTATAAACAAGAACCCTGCTCCAATTTCAGAACCTGCACAACCCCTCTAGCTCATTCCCCAAATGCTGATTCTGTTTCAACAGCCGCATCTAGCTTTGAGACAAAGCACTCGGGCTCAAACCTCCATAGGTATGGTTTCTTCTCCTACATCTTTGACAGCCACATTGTCTTCTATTCCTATTTCTACATCATATAAACAGGCCATGGAGCATGATCATGGCGTAAAGCTATAGAACCTGAACTACTTACACTTGAAGAAAACAGACATGGGATGTTGTTTCATGTCCTCCAAATGTGAAACCACTTGGCAGCAAATTCATGTTCTCAATCAAGCTTTTAGATGGTTCTATAGACCGTTATAAGGCTAGGCTGGTGGTTTTGGCAACAAGCAAGAGTATGGCCTAGATTATGATGAGACGCCAGACCGGTTGCCAAAATGACAACCGTCGAGAACAATACTAGCTTGCTGCATCTCAATCATGGCCCCTGATCAAATGGATGTCAAGAATGCATTTTACACATGGTGATCTCGGAGGAAGTTTACATGAAACTTCCTACAGTATCCTACTTCTTCACCAAATGATGTTTGCAAACTAAAACGCCTTTGTATGGTTTAAAATAGGCACCGAGAGTGGTTTGAAAAATTTCAGTCCACACTCCTTGGTTTTTCATTCATACAAAGTCAGTATGACTCCTCTCTTTTTCTACAAAGGACATCTAAGGGCATTGTCGTTCTTCTTGTTTATGTGGACGATATTGTTGTCACTGGTTCTGATACGAAAGCTATCTCAAAGATTTAGCAATTGTTGCATTCTACATTTCACATGAAAGACTTAGGTAATTTTACCTATTTCTTGGGCCTTGAGATGCATTATAGGCCCTAAGTATCTTCTTGAATCAACACAAGTATATTCAAGATTTGGTTCACTTAGTAGGTCTCACGGATAGTACTTCAGTTGACACCCTCATGGAAATTAATGTGAAATATCGCCGCGGATGAAGGAGCTTCAGAGGATCCTACTTTTATCGAAGATGGTTGGTAGTCTAATATATCTAACTATCACACTCGACTGGACATTTCTTATGCTGTCCACACAGCCAGCAAGTTCATGCAAGCTCCTCGGCATCTCCACCTCTCAGCAGTCCGGACGCATCATTCGATACATTCTTGCACACCAAATTGTGGCTTGTTCTTTCCCATTGGTTCCTCCCTTCAGGTTGAAAGCCTACAGCAATGCAGATTGGGCAGGCTGTCCCGACACCAAAATCTCTACAACCGATGGTGTATGTTTCTTGGTGATGCTCTAATCTCTTGGAAATGCAAGAAGCAGACTGGCTCTCAAGTCCTCCACAGAGGCTGAATATCGTGTCATGTCTGCTGCATGTTCAGAAATCATTTGGCTACGTGGTTTACTCACAGAGCTTGGTTTCACTCAAGTCCAACCGACACCACTACATGCTGACAACACTAGTGCAATCCAAATAGCTGCCAACCCTGTCTACCACCAACGAACGGGCATGAGGAAGTTGATTGCCACTCCATCGGAGGCCTATGACCGCCAGGTTATTACCCTTCCACACATCCCCACCGCCCTACAACTTATGGATATCTTCACCAAATCCATGCAACCACAGCCATAACTTCCTTGTCAGCAAATTGATGCTTGTACATTTACCAGCATCAATTTGAGGGGGGATGTCAAAGGAATTAGCTGGTCATATTTAAAGTTCACCAGATTTTATGCTAGAATTAATGTCTTCTACGGTTACATTTTTTTGTATATCTTTTATTAGGATTTTATAGCTGTACAGATTTATATATGGCAGTTTAGCTTTTTAATAGGCTAGAAATTAGCATGTATTCTTTCTATTTGAGAAGAAGATCTCCACAAAGGGACATCATCTTTTTTCGCTCAAAGTTTTCTAAACTTTGTCACTGTTTTTCTTGTTTGAATTTATTAAAATCTTAACTTTTCAACTACTTATTCCAATTTCTGACAAGATAATACATCATAGCAGGTGACTGGAACACAGCCTGATATCATTCATGTCCATGAATGGCAGACGGGTGCTTTATCATTGCTTTATTGGGATATGTACCATTATCTTTCACTTAAGGTATAAATTCTTTTATTGTTACTTTTTTTTGTAACAGTTTATTCTTTAAACTTTAGTTATTAACATGCTTACTTTGTAGAAACCAAGAATAGTATTGACAATCCATAACATGGAGCATTTTCGTGAGTGTAGGAATGTAAATGCTTTGTTCTTGTGTTCCTTGAGTTATCATCTTGGACTTTTTTCCTTCTTTTTTTAAACTTTTCGCATCTGTAATAGCATTTGCTTGGTTCATCTGACTGCATGGCTGTCCATTAATTTTTTATGTTTTCCCCTGACTGTTACTTTAAGAAATGTAAAGACCATAATAGTGAATTCCCAAATTTTGCTAACTGAAAGCAATGGTTTGACCTCTATCTTTCCTCTACCTCTGAAATCTTATGATGTGTGCTTTGACATAAACGTGGTCTAAGGCACAGCTTCTCCTAAATATTTAGAATTAGGAAATGATCTTAACAAGGATTTCCATGGGAAGATTGTTATATGTTTATAGATGTGAAAGTGAGAGTTCCATTTTTCCCTTACCCTAGTGTTTGAGGTGAGGTACAGGAATCATCTCCTATCTTAAATGGGATCCTTAAACCTATCTGAGGTTATTCTCTTTCCTACTTCTTTTGTGATTAAATTTCTTTCTGCTCATGATATTTTTGGTCTTCCTTTATATCTTTCATCTTCACTAGATGAGTTAATTGTTTTTCGGTACCCTGCATCCTTAGTTACTCGTCAAATGACTGACCTATCTCAAATGCACTTATCTACCTATCTTAAATGCCACCTTTTTATTATTTTTTTCTCTATTGGTACTTTGTCCATCAATTTAATGAACTTCCTTGCTCCTAGTCCTACATTTTAAAGTATTAGCATTTGTCTATGTCAACATCAGACTCCATTTTGTGAACTAATTTTTGTTGATCACCTGCATCTTCTTTAATGAATATTCTTATTCCTAGCTCTACACTTTCTAACATGACCACTTATCTATTTTAACATCAGCCAACATTTTCTGAAATATGTTTTTTCTTCGTTGCCTTAACATCAATCAAATCATACAAATAGTTCAATTTTTTCTTTGCAATGGGCTTTCATTTCTACCATGTGGATTGGACATAATTTTACTTTTTTCGTACATAAAGCATAACTATCTGAGAGTCTTGAATACAGTTTTATTGAATATTTTACTGTTTAACCAGTTCAGTACACATGACACCTCAATCCGTTCTTTGAATTTCAATGATTTCCCAGATAAAATTGATGATGAATATAGCTCATCATAAATGGTTGAAAAACTTTACAATACCCTCAGTGCTGGGTCTGCTTGCTGATTTTCTTTAAATTTGCTGCAAATTCATTGTTTAAACTAATGCTAATGTGGTCATCTCTGCTGATCTTCACTGCAGACTTTGATGAAGGGAAAAAGATATACTAACTGCTGATTATTTTATAAATCTTTAGATTCTTTGGAGTCTTTTCTAAACTCTTTTATTTATATTGGCAGCAAAGAGCAACTTAGCAAGTGTGGTCTTGAGGGATCTGTATATGCATCCATTGACAGGGTAAGCTCTTTATGTGCAACATATATTTATATATAATTGATGATGTAGACAAGTTGAAGCAACCTATAAAACCTGTCAAAAGGAATGGGAAACCAGATTGGAGGGATGGGGAGGTGAAAGGAGGGGTGGATTATATTGATCCCTCTTGTTGTTTGGTATGATAAAAGGATAGAGATGAAGGATTTAAATGTAATTAAAATATTTATAGGTAGTTATCAAATCTCTCCCTCCTATAATCCATCCAATATTGGAGGGATTGGGAAGGGTTCTCAATCCACTCACCCATCCCCTTCCTCCATTGATCCCTCCTACCAAACAATTATGTTATGTTGTATCCCTCTCTCCCTCTCCATCTCCCCATTGATCCCTGTACCAAACATAGGCTAAAGTCCAAACTTTGATTTGGCATTTTCTGGGTGATGTTGGGCTTAGTTGGGATCTTATATGGTTCAAGGACAAATAAAATTGAGCTTATTGTGGGCCTAAATATAATCTTCTACGGCAGACCACATGTTCCAAGAATCTTAAGTTTATCCATTAAACTTAGTTTGATCCTGTATATTCATGAGTTTATCTAAAATAAATATACATAAATAAAATAGACATTTAATGAGATATATAAACATATTGGACACTGAGTTATTGTTTAGATTCTTGGGTCTATGCACTAGGAAATCTTAAGTCCTATATCTATTACTTTTTAAAAATTCAAGCAGTGAAATGCAAGCAGTACTTTTATTGCTGCTAAAGTTTACTTTTGATGCTAAAATCTTGGCAAGCCAGTCCCTTGCTGGACTCCATCTTCAAGAGTATTCTTAGCTTACTCCGAGGATGGAGAAATCTTTCTTGGGCAGTCATACACAGTATTCTTAGCTTAGAACCTAGTGGTTCTATTAAATAATGTGTATTAAAGGTAGAAGCAGAGGAACACAGGTGCAACAAAATTAAATAGAATATTGTTTGCTTGTTCTTCTTGTTCATTGTCACTGACCAGTCATTTAACAGCAGAAATCTAGTGTTTCTCTCACACTTCTCAACCATGGCAGGCAGTCGATGATCGAACTGTTAACCATAATCCTGAGAGATTGAGCTTATTGAAAGGTGGAATCGTTTACAGTAATGCAGTAGTGTAAGTGCCTGCAGTGACGTTGTTTGTTTACTAATTAACTCTATTTGCTTCATGTTAATGTATGCACTTGCATACTATAGCAAGTCACAAAATTAAGTGGTGCCTATTTAATTTTCCCCTCATATAATCCCTTGTATTGTTTAATAGCAGTTTGCTAATTGACACAACCAAAAAAAGTAGCATGACATAATAAATGAGAAGAATTTGCATTGTGGTTAGGAGGATTGAGAAAGTTGACCAATTTTGATGATTGGAGGACTTCAACAGAAACACAGGATGATTATATTGGCACAGCGTTTTAGCTCTAGGAAATTAAATATGAACTTTAAAAGTACCTTTTGAACACAACAATTCACACACTCAGCACAGAGACTCACACCTTCTATTTATTTCATCAACAAGTAATTCTTCTTTTTCTTATTTTCAGCACAGTTTCCCCAACTTATCTTAAGGAAACACTGTGCTCTGGATGGCTTTCAAGCACTTTGATAAGAAACCGAGATAAGTAAGTTCCTTCACTTATTATTTTTTTTTAAAATTTTATTTTATCCTTGTGGTTTGTGGCTTTTTGTATATTTTCATGAACTCTTATTTTGATTCAAGTAAAAGTCTTCGTATGTTGTCTTTTCATAAATAGTTTGGTTGACTTTCTATTTGGGTAAGCTTATGGGGATGATGGTAACTAAACTTGATATCACTAGTCCTGTGTTCAAATCCTACTGACATGTGCTGGGGGATTGTGAAATAATATGTATCAACTTGACATGCATGATTAGGCTCATTTCATATTAGCTTAGGCTCTTGGAATTGATAGTAACTAACAACTCCTCTATGGACTCTTCTACTGCTGTTTATGATATTTAAGTAATAAAAAAATTCCTTCTCTTGCTTTGACTCCTCATTTTTGTTGTATATTACTGTTAACTAGATTGATGTAATTGATGTCATTGTTCCTTCATATTTTGGGTTTTTATCACTTGTAAGAGGATAGTTTTCAGCCCTCAATTGTGTACATGTTGAATGTGTGATAGTAGTCTTTTAGCTTGAATGTATATATGCTTTGCTCTCTTAATAGGCTGGAAAGGCATACTTCAGAATTTTGGTGAATGGTTTTATTTTGGATTGTTTATGATTTCCTATGTCAGACTTTTCATTGTTCCTTTTTTGCATTTAATAATGTTTTATTATTATGCAATTGAATAGGTACATCGGTATATTAAATGGGATAGACACTACAATTTGGAACCCTGCTTCAGATGTTTTCTTGCCTGCTAAGTTCCATGGTAACAATTGAGTCAATATTTATATTAAATCTTCAACATGACGTTGTTGAAACACTTCTTCTATAATTTATATTTCTTTGTCTGTCAGACCTAGAATGGATGATAATATCATTACGGAGTTATGAAATATCTGCAATACCATTATCTCTACAATAAGTATTAAAATCTCTCTCTCTCTCTTTGTGACAACTTAGTTTCTTTCTGATGAAATTTTTGCTTTTCTTTTTGTTCCTTGATCCCTTACTTGTTGATTTTATGTTCATTCAATAAACTGTAGCATGGAAAGCAGAGGGCTGTTTTATCCTTTAAAACGGTAAATGTATCATTTTTAAAAATATATATACATTTGGGCATGTATATAAATAACAAAAGAGAATAACGATAATGACATAAACATGCATGCCTTCACTGTTTGCCCAGTCAGGATTGGAAGCACTTTGTACTGTAAACTTTATGCTACATTGTCCTAGTAGTTCTTCTTTAAAAAATTTATTGATCTGAATGTGGACTGAATATCACTTGTATTCTCTTTTTACTTCTCATTACTTTCCTTGCAGCTCAAAACTTTGAGGGAAAAAGTTGTGCAAATACTATGTCCAAAGGGGACTTGGTTTGGCTACAGATGATCATGTAGCAGATATGACACTCAAGGTGCCTTTGGTTGTATGTATTTTAATTAGTCGCAAAGGGGTCTTCATTTAATTATTCAAGCAATGAAGCATGTTGAAAAACTTGTAAGTTTGTTAATATATTACATGTTTTCTGCTCGTAGATCCCTGTAGGTATTGATATTATTATTTTTAATGCAAGTATTTGTTATTTTCTCTACGGTCATGCTTTAAATCCTTGATGTGAATGCCTGACCATATCCTCTGAACATTATTTTGAGGTAAGGGTTTAATTGCTTTTGCCTTAACGTTGGTCATTTCTAGGGTGGACAGATGATTGTACTGGGGAAATCTACAGATGGTGAAGTTGAAAGAGAATTTGAAGGTCTTGCAAATTTGGTAATGGATTTGAGGTTTATATCTTTCAGATTTTGTTAGGTTTCAAGATTATACTTCCACTTTACTAATGAAGTAATTACCATTTTCTATTCAGCTAAATACATCTTAAATACTCATTAATATTGCTTTTCATCATTCTCTTTCCGGTTTATTGTATTTGGGTTCATTTTTAAATAGTAGATGTCCTTGAATGAATCAAGGATTATGAACAAATGAATCAAGGATTATGAACATATTTTAGGTGTATGCCCAATCATAGGCTTAACAGAACGTTGTCTACATGCAAGAGCTCTTTTATTGGGGATACGAGCAGGATGTCAGATTCAGAAGGCTATTTAGAAAGTTGTATGAACCATGCTTTTCCTCTTTGTGTCACAGATCTTTGATGTGTCACTTCAGACACTTGATATTAAGAAAAGTAAGATGGCCAATGTTTGCTGCACTTTTTTTCCCTTTTAATCTTGGGCTGGGCTCAGGACTTTTGCCTGAGGGAACAGTGGCTTTGCCATTGAACTGAGAGAAAATGCTTGCTGCAATTATTTAAATAAACTAATGCCTAAAAATGTATCTGATAATAGAATGGTTACTTAGGGGTTAGGTAGCTACTGATTTGAGAAAAGGGAATGTAAAGACGGCAATTTATATTGTCACAACATCCAAGGCTTTTTGTACATCCATGACAACGAATTGTCTTGCTCATGGGTCTTTCTCCTAAACAATGAAGAGTTTTAGAGTTCGATTTCATGCTTCATTCTCTTTGGAGTTCTTCTCACATGAACTCAGTTCAATTCTCACTCCCAGTTCAATCTTTCAGCCTGTTACCTAAAATTATGGTTTTCTAATACTGTCACTGATTGTCCGACTTTTCCCTCTTAAAACTGATTCAAGCTTTGATTGTTGTAAATTTTGTTTGATGTTCATGACATCTCCATATTAGTCTTGTACGGTGTATTCCTGTAAATTTTTTCAATTAGAGTGCCATGTTTTATAAAATTATATCTCGAAGCATAAACCTCACTTGAGGTATAAGTAACCTCATATGACAAAGTATTTTCTTGAAAAGCTATTGGAACATAATCTGTGATTATCTCTTTTGTCTTTATTTAAGCTGCTTGTAGTTTAATCTGGAAAAATGGGAATGATATAGATCAATATTTGTATAACTGAGGTTGTCATTATGTTACCACACAATCCTCAGGTGTAAACCTGTCCAATAATTGGAACCAAAACCAAACAGACAATTTGAACTCTGATAAGTGATACAAAGTAATCATCACTCACATAAAACATAAATTATTAGGACGTAGGCCTAATTATGTAAATCAAGTCAGCACAACACTCACAACTTCATTTAATTGTTATGATTGCACCATCCTCTTCTTCAACTCCCTGTGAATGACATTTTAAGTGTTTTTATGGATATCACTGTATAGAATATTCATGTTTATATGAGACATCAGCTGATAGACATGTTTTTATTTTTATTTTTTGTTCTCCCAAATTTAAGTAATCTGTTGGACATACCTTTTCCCTTATTTTGCAGCATAACCAAGGCCGTAGCATCCAATCTTGTTGATTTATAGGTAAATTGGTTAATGGTCTTTGAATAACATACATATCTATCCCATTGGTAAACATTATAGTGAAACTTTACTTGTGTGTAGCCTGGAAAGATATAATTCTTCCTTAAAAGCTGCTTAACTGCCTTGCCCCACAAATACAAAGCCCTATCTTTATATAAAATTATTCTGGGAACTGCTCCTGGTTGTTAACGTCTTCTTGTTTTATGATTTCGTTAATATGCAGTGAGGAGCTGTCCCATATACTTTATGCTGCAGCAGACATGGTGTTAGTTCCTTCCATGTATGAGCCATGTGGACTAGCCCAAATGATTGGAATGCGTTATGGAGCAGTATGTCCTTTCATTCTTTGATTGATACCACTGTCTAATTTATGGTTGTCTATGGTAACTCCAATATTTACTAATCGTTGTATGATTAGTTGAATGGCTGGCTATGCATGTGTGGTACTGGATCACATTCCTTATCTCCTTACAACATCATTTTCTATAAATAAATATGTTTTCCTTTAGTATGCTTCTTGGTGGGAAGGAGAGTTCATTTGGGCTTGAGTTATGATTTGGGATGGAAATTGCTAAATCCTATTCTTATTGAGGAAATAGGGGATTGGGAGTTGTTGATATATGGTTTGGTTGTTTTAAGTGAATTAGATGTGAAGGAGGAGGAGGATGAAATAGGTTTGAAATTTTGCGAGGAAGAAGTTTGTAAATCCATTGTTGATTTCTAATCAGGTTAGTTTCCCTAGAAGAAATGTGGTGAAAGGGATTACTAGGCATTCTTGGTTTTAGCTTTAAATTGTATGTACAAAAATTTTTTGCTCGTGTATAGATGCTATATGTGTAAATTTTAAAAGGAGCCAGTTGCTTATCTATCTTTTTATTCGTTGTCCAATAGCTAAGAAGTTTTAGAATTTTTGCTTGGCATAAAATTTTTAGAGGTAAATTTTTAGAGGCTTGTTTAAGTAAACTAAGAAGATTTAACTTTCTTCCTTTTCTTATATTTTTGATCCCTTAATTGCTTAATGTACACCTTTTCTACATCTGTTATACCCCTTGGTGTTTCTTTTAGGACCTTCATTAAGGTTTTTACTTGCCAAAAGGAATAATTTTGTTG